>KN716482.1:25478-36688 GCA_000816705.1 Dictyocaulus viviparus | reverse complement strand
ACATATATATATGTATATATACATTTATATATAATGTAGCCAATTTTTCAGCCTCACCTTCTACTGTGTACACTTAGAATATCAGCCGGTGATGTTATTGAACGTGGTACTTTAAATAAAGCTTATTGGAATTACGATTCTTCTCACATAGTAATCATGGTCAGTTCTAATTTTTGTCTTCTTTATCCTTAGCTGTATCATTAAAGCTTTTGAAGAAGATCAACTTTTATTACTTGGTAGTTAGTAATGATAAAATCGTAACTATGAATAAAATTTTTCCACCATCACTATTGCTCTGGTCAAAAGCACTAATTCGATCTTTTTTAGACATCTCGTAACAATTTATTAATTTATCGAGTAAATTTGTCGAAGGAGGACTGCTATAATCTCATTGATCCGCCTGATATTCACCTCCGTCGTAGCTCACAAGAATTATTTCTTTGTGGACCTCGTCCTTCCTTGTCTTTATCGCCATCAGTTGTTGTAAATTTGGCTGCTTCAGCTATGTGGTATGTTCATTGATTTGCATATAATATAATTCGGGAAAACAAGAGTAAAATGCTGTTCGCGATAAACAGATTATGTTATGATTTTAATATTCGATGTAATGAGTTATCTGCAAATTTCGGAACCTCTGTAGAAATTTTTTAACGAAGACATCAATAGTGCAGTCGGTACCACAACATACCGTAAATCTTCGCTTAGGTTTTGAGTTTGAATAAGGTCCCAAGATCATGATATCACGTTAAAATAAGATTTGCTATTTTTGACCGACAAATAATTTTTTTAGTTGCGTTCCTCTTCGAGAAGATTTGTTTGTTTGTTTGCGAAATGGTTTTATGCATCATATCTCGTGGGATGGTCAAATTCGAGCTGACTATTCCATAAGAATATCAACTGTTCCATTTGCTCACGACCAGCTACAATCTAAACGTCTGTTTTAATATTCAAAATATATTTCTATATATATATTAAAAAAAATGCGAATTCCTTGGCGTGCTGTTTCTCACTGATCAGTCTGTTTCGTTAGGCAACTGTTGAATAGACTTGAAATGTTGAAACTCATTAATTTTGTCACCTGCAGTGTAACACCCGTCTGTATACTAGATTTCTTTCTACTATATTGTAAACTGGGTACACCAATTTTTTTTTTTGAAAATTGCTTGCACTTTTGAATTATTTGATTCTAGCTGAGTACGTTTCGGGACAAACTACTCATGTGGTAGATGCAGTGTATGCTCCGCTTGTTGGTGGATATTGTATTGTCTTATCAGATGGTCGAGCAGCACTTCTGACATCTTCGGATTCTCAATTCCATCCCAATGTAATTTTATATAAAGAAGTCTGATCTGAATTAGTCTCATAATTTGCAGAGTATTCTTGGTGTGTGGGCACTCAACATGAAAGATGCACTGTGCACTGATGTAAACCACAAGTTTCGGCTATTAACATTCGGGTGCATCAAGTGAGAAATTAACCAAATTAACCGAAATTTTTTTTCAGTTTTCACAGGTGTTTTAAGCTGTTGCATTTAGTCTTTAAACTCCGGTGTTTGTGAACAATTTAATTATTTTTGTGAAGATTTGATATATTATTCTTCTAGCGGTGACGTAGCTGCATATCATTTAGACGATGCCGACGGTTCACTAGTTCAAACTTTTCGTGTTGCTCTTAAAGTTTTAAATGGTCCAGGTAGTAAAAATAATATTTTAAAAACAATTTGTTAAGCTAAAATGCTGGTTTTTAGACGTTGTAAATCGTGTGGGATCTGTATCAGATATAAAAGTTTTGACTAGTGGAGGAGCTTTTGTTGCTGTTTGGTCTTCCAAAAAAGTGCCAATCGTTAACGGGACAGACTCTATCATGTCTGATCTACCTCCCACCCTTGCGGTATTCACACCGTTTGGTACACAAACGTGGTGTTCTCTGGAGTCTTTACTTGATAGGTTGATAAGATTCCATCTTTTATTTTTTCGATATCAAATATTTGGCTAAGAGGCATTAGAATTCTTTTAGAATTTAGTTACACTATTACTTAGGACTTAGCTGTTTAGCGAAGGAACTGCAGCTGTGTCTTATACTTCAGTCGATTGGGGACCTGAAGGATACCATATTTGGTTAGGTCGTAATGATGGATTGTCAATACTACCAATGGCAAGATCTGCTGCTCTATTCAATCCAATTATGGTCAGACGTTCTGCGCTTTCTATTCGCGCCATAGTTGCATTTTAAGTTGTATTTTAGGGGAATACAAGCTATATAGTATTGCTCTGCAGTTCCCGTATTCTCATCAGTTCACGAAGGGAACGAGAAAGTGTTGCGAGTGCTCCGCATGCTGTATGGACAACCCTTAATCCACCGCATGAATACATCGCGTCCAATTGGCCCATTCGTGTGCGGATATTTTAATATTATCAACTTTTACAATGCATGATTTTTGATTCTTATGTGAACGTTAAAGTATGCAGCCGTTGACAGTAACTCGGCGAAGACCATTGTTGTGGCAGGATTACGAGGATTCGCGCATTGTAATGTTTCGAGTGGCAGATGGAAGATTTTTGGAAATGAGTACCACGTGGGCATTTGCTTCCAATTTTTGAGGATTTATCATATGATTATGAGAATTTTGCTCCAATTTTCGCTGCTAGTTGCAACGAATCATTTTATTTCAGGAATCTTCGCTAATGGTGACAGGCGGTGTTCTGGTGTGGAATGGTACGATAGGTGTAGCATGTTATGATGTAAATTTTTCTCGGGAACAGCTACGATTTTATCCCGTCCATAAGAAACTCGATAATCAGCTTGCATCCATACACGAAATTGAATATCGTGTTATTATGATGTCATTAAGGTGGGTTTGATAATTCGTGGATTTTGGATGTGAGATTGTGGTTTTTCAATATTTTGTTATTTTCTTGTTCCTTACCAATTTGTATTCAGTTTATCACTTTGTATTTTTTGCTAAAAATTTTTGTGCCTGGAAATTTCTCATGCGATAATCCTACAACGAGTTATGTTACATACTTTCCTGCTAATTTAATTACTACCACAGTAACAGTATTGGTTCTCAGAAGCAATGCTCTGGTGACATTTGACATTGATGGGAGAATATTAATTTACCGTCTATATTTGGATGGAAGATCAGCTGATGCAAGGAAGGTGAATCTTCTTTAGCAGTAATATGATCGAATATAGGCTGAACAGCAAGTGTTGCAATGTTATCTCACCTAATTCTATATCGTTTTTGCTGGAAAAATCAATATCAGGTCGCCGTGGATCGTGTTGCTGAGATCCGTGTTGGTGATTTAGTCACACATCCTGCATGCATAGCTTCTATACATTTAACAAAGCTCAGCATGGATACTTGTAAATATCTTTCCACATTTTTGGATAAGACAGGAAGTTGTTTTGTGTGTATTTTATTCATTTTTTCATTTAGCTACGTCGTCGTTTTTCTCTGATATCGACACTATTCTTATAAATGTTTCTGGACGATTGCTCACACTAAATCCTCATATGTGTACTAAAGAAGGTGATTTAGAAGAGCCATTCAAGGTATTTTATTTAAATATTTAATAATTACTAACTACTAGGGATTTTCTGTACACTAATCCAATTATTTTTTACTATTTACGCGCATTTTCAAGATTTTTGATTTCTACTGGCCCTTCATGTAATGGTAGTCGATGTACTGTAGATTTCTGCTGACTATACTTTGTAAAACTCCAATTGCATTCGACATACACTCGTCCAGTTTAAAGAAAAAGTATATGTATTCTAGCTAAGTCAACCAATTATGGTAGCTTCATTCGTTGAACAAGTATGGCATTACCGTGCATTAACTGATAATGAGCCACTTGATCCTCCTCATCTTTTGAATGCTCTGTGGATCAACTGCGGGTCTCGAGGATTAAAGGTAGTGTTGTGGAATTTTTTGGTTATTGAATTTGACCAGGATGAAATATACAGGTCTGGTTACCACTAATATCTGCACGACGTGGTGTAGTCACTCAGGATACATCATTCATCTCAAAAAGGATAATGCTTCCATTCGAATTAGATATTTGCCCTTTAGGTTAGCTATAATACGTATATTGTTCTACTTTTTTGTTCTCAATACTAATAATAGTGGGACTAATATTAATAAGGAGTAATTCTTGGGATTATTTTTTTTAAGTTATATCTTCGAGTGAGTGTCTCGCTGTCGGTGTTGAAAGTTTGCCATTTGTCACGAACAACGGTTCACATAAAACTTTTACTGTTTATAATCTGAATAGAAACTGTGAGGTTAGTGTTTAAGAATTACTTTTTTGTGTTCAAAGGTTTTAGTATTAAATATACTGGAGGTTTGTTAAAGTCTGGCTGTTCATTGAAAAACAAGTATATTTCGCTTAGGAATTTTAGGTTCTCGATTGATTACTATTATCTCGCTTTAGCACTAATTATACTCCTTATTATGAACATGCTGAACGAAATATTGTTTATTTTGTTTCACAGGTTTTCGGTCATCATATTCTCCGTCAACTACTGAAGAGAAATCTTGGAGTTTTTGCTTTGGAAGTGGCATCAGCATGTCGTAACCTACCTCATTTTGCGCATTCTCTTGAATTACTTTTGCATGGCGTTCTCGAAGAAGAAGCCACGAGTAGCGAGCCAATACCTGGTATATCTTTTTTTCTTGTGTTATGGTTTTAACATAATGCATTAAAACCTTTTATTGTTATGCATGGCACATTTACAATTAGATAATGTAGGCTTCAGCATTGATTAATTACTGTGGGAAGGATTTACGCATTCGTATTCAACATTATATCGTGGTGATTGAATGTGAGTCCGCCATATACATTGACTTGAGTTGACTACTCTTTGCCAAATCGGTGTTCCATCGTCTAGCACATCTTTCTATCATTCCTTTTTATCGTTTTATTATCAGTTTGCACAACCCAGAGAGACGGAGGGCTTGGTAGACCCGAGGGCAACCACGAAAATGTGGAAAAGGTTATTTTGACATTTTCGGCAAACCATGTTCTAGACGACCATCTTTGGTCAACGACGATGTTGTTAAGACCATTTTCTCACAAGATGCTCTTGTGATAATATTGGAGATCATAGAACGCCTTGATTCAACTCAGCAGACCTTTTCGAAGGACAGAGTTATTGTGGAAATATTTAGGACGATTTCATATGAATGTATTAGAATAAATCTCGATGAACAAATAGTCATATTCACGTTACACGTCATGGTAAATTCATTCGAATTCATAGGAAACCAAGTCTGTTAAGTGCATGTTTGTTTTACACAATGGCTTTCGGTGAACAATTATCGCCAGTTTAATCTCTCAAATACACTAAAGTCAGTCTACCAATTAACGGAAATCTCATTTTTAGCTTCAATTTAGTTTTTTCTTAGTTTTAAAATCGTGAATATGACAGTGCATTGGTAGACTCTTACACATAAAAAGATGTGATGAATGCATAGTAATTTGTTTATTTTTAATCAGTGCTTGATCACTTAAATATTACATCTATATTATTTCACTTGACTACATGGAATCTCGCATTGAGCAGGCCCTATCAATTATTACCTTTCTTCTCTTCTAAATTCCTTTCCATCTGTCTTTTCCTTTCGAATTCCTTCCCAACTGCCTCTCATTATACGACTTGTCCATCCATGCTTTACTTTTTTCTTTTCAGTATTGCATGCAAAGATTGGATTCGGTATTTACGTTTAAAAAGATGTCTTTCGAGTACTCACTGTCTTGCGTCAAATATTATTTTGTTTCTCAGTTTTCTACAGAAAAGATTTTTTGGGGTTTTCTTTTTTAAACAATGAAGTTTCCATGGAATAGACGCTCTGGACAAGAGTGTCGCAGGACGTTTCGTACTTTTATTTTGACTTTAGAATTCAAACTTTCCGTTCCTTTAGTGCTGTTACGTTGGATTGAATGCTTTTTGTAGCCTTAAGGGCATCGCGATCGACTTCAAGGGAACTGTTCTTACGTCTCCAAGAATAATCACCAGAAATCAAATAATATTAATGTTGTATTTCTTATTGAATTTATAACAAAAATAGCGATTGATGGTTTCCACTGTTCTGATTTAGATCCACTTCTTCCACGCTGCGTTGCATTCATACAGGAATTTCCTGAATTCTTACGGACAGTTGTTCATTGTGCGCGCAAAACGGAACTAGCATTGTGGTCGTCGTTGTTTGAAGTTACTGGCTCTCCAAATGCTCTTTTTGAGGTAGGAAAGATTATTTGGTTCTATTTGTTGTGTGCGTTCACTAGAATCGCTCTATTTCCTTTTTATTTTCCTCATGTCCGACGGTCTTTGAATTATAATTTGTGTTTGTTGTTCTACTAATAATGTGACTAATTTTGTTCTTTTTTTATAACAATAAGCATTTTTGGGTTTGTCTGCCTTCGCTTTTGTTTAATCTATTACATCCTTGTTTCTAAAATATTGGACATCGTTTCCTATTGTTCTGATAGCAAAAGATTTCTTGTCTTCAACAAAAAATATGCTTAGGTTTGTATCCGTGACGGTCAGCTCCGAACAGCTGCTAGCTATCTTATTGTGCTTCAGAGCATTGAGAGCGCACATACAAGTCAAGAAGTAGGTTGAATCTTTCGTTGCCTCGGAAGAAATCATGTAAAGATTATTTCAGCAAGCTCTACGTCTTCTCCGTGAAGCTTTGTTGGCTGGTGAATGGAGCATCGCAAGAGATATGGTGCGGTTCTCGCGTGCCATTGGGTCAGAAGACTTAGACGATCCTGCAAGGTGTTTTATTTTTAAACAAACCACTCATTCGCCTCATATCGTTGAAGTTGATAATGGCAGAGCAATAAATTTTTTAGAGCTTCCCCACCATTAAGGATGGCTTCGAGGCGGCACGCTGCTTCAACGAGTAGCGCTGCAGAAACAGACGATCTTATTTTCGCAAGATTTCAAGCCGGTGACTTATCTTTAAGCAATATGTTTCAGAATTCCTTAGTCATTTTGACTCTTAAGGTGGGAGGATAGCAAAAATTCGTCACTCACACACGGATTCTCGTGATACCAACAAGAAAGAATTAACAAAAAATAGCAAGAGGATTAGCCGAGTATATTTTATCATATATTCAGTTAAACTGTATTATATGTCTCATACTGTATAAACGAAAATGTCCTGCGAGAAAAATTATATATCAAGTATTTTGTGGAATTTTAGAAACAAAATTTCCAAACATTCCATTTATAGCACACATCTGATGAATTGTCTACTCCATCTCCTTCATCAACAAGTCCTATTGTTGAAAAAATGGATGCCATTTTAGACAGTCATGGTGTGCATTTGCTAGAAAACTACTACGTCAGAGATTTAGGTTATTTTTGCACTTTTTTTCGGTC
Source organism: Dictyocaulus viviparus (assembly GCA_000816705.1). Taxonomy (NCBI): domain Eukaryota; kingdom Metazoa; phylum Nematoda; class Chromadorea; order Rhabditida; family Metastrongylidae; genus Dictyocaulus; species Dictyocaulus viviparus. Next base: position 29,296 of record KN716482.1, on the reverse strand, counting down.
TTTCTTATTTTGATTGACGTATAACTATCAGTGATTTGGATTAGGTTACTTTATCTCCGCTCTCGATCTCGATATTTCACGTATTCTTTCGTCTCCATCGAGTAAATACATAAAGGACTTCCCATTAGCCCTCAATCGCCTTCATAATCAATTTGAGTGGCCATACCCAATCGTTAGCAAGAAATTAGTCGATCAATTGGAAAAGCGCTTTGGTAACTTACGCTGCAACCGAAGTTCATCGTCTCTCAATGGTCAGTTTATTTTTGCGGTATGTTATAAGTTTCTTTTCCATTGGAATGTTCCAGGTGAATTATACTCAAATTTCGATAACTCTATGAAACATCTTGGATCTAGAGCTATAACGCTAGATAGTAGAGTGCTAGGATGTCACAGTAGCTCTTCATCAGGAGGCTCTATCGCAGACGCTCAGCTCATTCCAATTCGTGAAAATGGTACATTTTTTTTCGAAATTCAATTTCTTGCTGTATACAGATTTGCTTGTTTCTACTTCTTTTCATTTTCTTTGTTCTCTAATAATTGTAAATTCAGCTATCAATTATTTTAAAATTAGTTTAAGGTTGTGATTTGAAGTTTGCGATTTGAATAGAAATTTAGTAATTTCGCAAAAAAAAAGAAATTAGGGAGAAACATTGAGTGGTTGCAAAACAAGAACTTCAGCAGTGCAATTGGTGGCACACTAGACTTTACAGCTGTTAGATGCAGGCTCGAAAATTACTCGAAAAAATTACAATTCAAGGTGGAGAAGTAGACAAAAGAAGATTTAGTTCTTAAAAATATAAGAGAAAGAAGGAAGTAAGGTAATTCGACAAAAAAATAACTATGTATGTTCTGAAGAATCATAAAGCGTAATTGTATGTGGCTATAATTTAAATGCCTTCTGCCCCTCTGGAATTGCAACTTCTATTTTATTTCTCAATAATTCACCACTTCAACTACTCTTATCACTTAACATTTTTATTACTAAAAAAACTAGAACTATAAAAGAAACTATCAATCATCAGTCCTATCCATTAATCTTTTGTTTCCATTACGCCGTTTGTTTCTCATGCGTGAATCAGATTTTCTTAATTTTGTATTTGCAAATCTATCCTTTTCCCCTTTTTCATTTCGCGCTTTTTACCACGATGTTTTTCCACACAGAAGGTTGTGATTGAATTTAGTTATTCTACCAATGTAACAAGAAGGAACCATCAATTGTTATCACTAATCTGGTCTATCTTCGCGTCGGTCGCTCCATTTAGTGAACTTCATGTCCATTCCTTTACAAGGAATAAGTCGTAAGACAGACGTATTGCTGCCAAAAATGCCGTAAGGGGTTTTACATTCCCATTCCTATCTTCTAATTTTAATTTTCTGTTTTATAGTTGTTTTTTTGTGATCATTTCCACTCTTGGGTTGCACTCTCCAAGAAGTATTTCTTATAATTTTTTGTAAACAATGAATGGGCATACATAAAATGAAGCCGCAAACCGCAGTGTCCTTTATTAGTAGTGCGACAATTGGGATTTGACATCTTCAAATGTACCACAGGTTTTTTAGAGTCGTTCGATCTTTTTTCACGTGATTTCTGCTTTCCTCATTGAAAGTATTTGGGAAAACAAATAGTAGTTTAGGTATTCTAGTGAGGAAAAATCACTGTTATTTGTATTGTGTGTCGTATTCTACACTGCTGCGTATCTTTCTATTATTGAAATCCTTGTGTCGTAATCTGACGTTTTCCAGGTATCGCATCACGGACATCTCCTGTGGAGTCGCCGTGCAGCAGTGTGGTGTGCGTGGGTGACACAACTGATGTGAATAGTACTAATGTTAATGATCAAGGTAAGACCTACGCATTGAAATTGTTTCCTTTGGTTGCAAATGCTATCTATGTGGAAGATTATAAAGTCATGTTTCTTACAGGAGCAAACTTTCTCGTTGGTGAAACATCCAATTGTGGTTCAGTGAAGAACCTGGCGCAAATGTCTCAGTTGATATCATGGTTTTCAGCAAATGGTTGCATTGATTGGGTTTTCTTGGTACATGCTCTTCCTTTGTTTCTAATTTCCTACAATACATATTGCTCTTATGTTAAATGCGAGTATGATTTTTTTCTTTGGAGATCTGCGTTGTTTCTCGAGATATTGCTCGATTACGACTAGAAGTGAATTCGGATTCGGTAATCAGGGCGGGTTTGAATACTTTCGAACATACAATGTTTGGATGTCAAGATCTAATGGAATGGGCATCACGGCATTGGTGAGATTTTCATCCTTCAAATTCCCAAAAGATTTCGGCGTCTGACTGATCACATGTGCTGGCATGGTGATTACCTTGTTGACATGTAACTCAATGTTAATAAAAGGTGTAGGATACATATTTCACCGATACTTTGCCGTTCTTTTAGATAATGTAACAGGTAAGAAAAGCAAATTTTGATAAAAGTAGGAAATCAAGAAAGATCAGAATGGGAGCATATTTCCGAATCTTTTATATTGGCCACGTCATTGTGCTGATACTATGCTACACCAGTGTGATAGTTATAGACGTTACGTCGTTTGTAACGTAAATTATATAAATGTATATCAAGTGTTTGATGCGTGTGGATATATCAGCGTTCTTACTTTAGCTGTCTTTTTTCGCTAACTTTCCTAGTTTTAGATGGCATATGTCCACTACTATAACTAGCATCCCTTAGCTGGTTGCATACGTTTAGTAGAAAAACAAATGTAATATCTTTGAATTTATGCAAGTGAAAAGGATTTACGTCTAAAACTCCAGCCTTGGTTATGTCTCCATTCTTCATGTGTTTGCCACGCATTTGAATCTGATTGCTGAAGCCAATGGATTACCTCGCTTAGAGGCACTGAAGAGATCCTCAATTCACAATTTGGAGAAGTTTGCCACAGAAGGTTGATTGAGAATTTTTTATCTATAAGTTTTATGTATGGGCATTCCAAGTGTTTGCAGAAAAAGAAATAGCGCCTACGCCACGAGCATTTGCTGCAGCACCAAACTTGAAAGACTCGTTTGGACTTTCAGATGGACATGAAAAGAAACGGAAATCTTTCGATAATGGATCGAGCTATGCTGTGGCGTCCCTAGAAAAGGATAAGGAATCCTGTGTGTTAATGTAGTTATGCTCAAATTGTGTGCTACCTTATCAAAGGATCTGTGATAAATAGTATGTACAAGAAGTCTTGGAGATTTCTAGAAACTAATGTGTCTCTTCTCATGTTGACTCCGAAAAAAGACGGCTTGTATTTACTATAAATTGTGATTGTACATGCCAATTGAGAATAATTCAAGCTTATTAATTGTTTCACTTGTACGTGCGGGATATCACTAATAGTTTATAAGTGTGGAATCCATTGTAACTTCATATTCTCATAGACAGTCAAAGTTTTAAGAAATTCAATGCTCTTATGTACAACTCAAAGTGCTCTAAATCATTGATCTTTCCAATGTTTTTTTCTCACTGGTTTCGTTAGTTTCTTAACTGATTTTTCTTATAGTTACAGCATATTGAAGAGTTTATTTTGATTTTCTTTGATGGTTTGTGCTATTTAGGTGCTAGGAAATCTTTTGATATCTCATCAACGGCTGTGTTGAAAGTGACTTTATTGTTGCGACAAAGTGTATTCAGTACTTCCGATTATATTCACTGATATAGAAAACTCCCTGGTTTGTTAGCCTTGGATAATTGTTTTGACCCATTATTTATTTAAATTGCTATGATAATGTATACCAAATATTAGACTGGTTGTGATAAACATATTTGGAAATCAATCTCATTACAAATCAATCTCTATATATAT
>KN716482.1:12194-25218 GCA_000816705.1 Dictyocaulus viviparus | reverse complement strand
TTTTCATTATTTGTCTTGTCGTATGCGTTGATATCATGGGTTACTTTTTTTTCTGTTATAACATTTCATTTCTTTACGTTTTTGATATTGTGTTATGGACGAATCTCATTCTCACAATCCGTTCAAATGTGGACGAGATCTACCAAGTGCTATCATATGCAGAGACAGATGTAGTTCATTTTGTGTCATATGGCTGAACGTTTAACATCTATATTCTATACTTAGCGTCTCAACTTCTTGTTGCTTCAAATGTTAGCTAGCGAGATAAGATTGATTGTATCGATAACGCTTACTGAGCAATCAATATAAGTATCACGCCGATTGGCAGATTCGAATATTTGGTGTCAATACATAGCTGGAAAATAGATGGACTCAAAACATATTTGTGGTACTCGTGACGTTCGAAGTTACCAGAGCAACATGGATGTTCCATCAAATTTCCTTCCTTACAAAAAATGACTGGTGTAAGGGTTAAGGACCATTGGATCGATGGTGCCTTCTTGACATTGCACAACTTACCTCAGAGTATTTCTCAAGAAGAACCACCTCAGATTTTCCCTCCTGTGTTAGCGAAGGTGAAGAAGAGGGATTACACGCAGCAGGGATTAATGAATGCCGAAGCTTGTCTCAGCTTGCAGTATTTGCGATAAAAATACAAATGGCACAGCTGGACAGTATCTCTCTGAGCTTGAGGCCATAACATCATATTCATTACAAAAGCATTTCTATGCTTTCTTTGGATACGTTGTAAGGAATGAAGAATAATAAATTGGGAAGAATCTCCCCTATCAAAACTTTGTGGAAGTTGGCTGAAGAAATACACTAGATTGCGGTTCCATTTCTCTACAGTCTCATAGTACAAACGTTTCTCGAGCTTTACTTTATCGCACATAGTAAGAACAATTGTGTAGATCGAGCAGTTTGGTGGCATAGTGGCTTCGATCACAACGTTGTTTATAGTTTTGCCACGTGTGACTTCTAGACAGCTACGGAATGCGGTCTCCAACTTGTGTATTAACACTTTTATTTAAACAGCACATAGGAATAATACATTAAGATCACAATAGCAACTAAAAAAAGATTCGATATCATAGAATTATCATGAGAAAATAGATGGAATTGTGATTACGCAATAGGACAACATTTGTTAGTTGAATACGAAAGGTAACGAGAAATAATGTATCAAGATTACCAAAACCAATAAATCAATAATCACTTCATTTAGGTTACCGTGGACATGAGACTGATCATTTAATGAAACAACAGTAACTAATTAAATACAAAGGTATGACGAGTTCCTGTTAGAGGTCATGAATGGAGAGTATGGAGGACGAGCATACCATTTGTTTCTATAGGCTGGAGGCTGATACCTCGTGATTTTGAAGCGATGCCCTTTTCAGCACCTCAGCCGGTTTCTCTTTGATGTCGATGGCAGAAGCCTTCCAAAATGCTAGTAGTGCCCTTTTATTAATTTCGACATTGCCCTTCTAGATTTGAATGGTTGCACTTTTGGAACGTTGATTCAAGGGAGGTCATGGAATGATTTGCCGATTTGCCACTGGTGGCTCATGCACATTCATGAGAGGTCACGCTTATGATGTTCTTTAGAAACGTACATGTTACATCTGAATGCTGAAATTGAGCAGACAATTCTTCATGCTATCCAATAAGACCGATTATTGCTCGATAATAAGTGAACGAAGAAGATATTTATGGGGAACTTTAATCTATAGGCAGGATGCAGATATCAGCAACACTTCTTCTAAACTATTATGACGTTAATGAAAGTCCATAGATTGCACCACGTGTCTTTTTTGATCACTATTATCGATTATGAAAAACCATTAGATAGCTCAAGGATGAAAGCTGTGGTGTCAGGGCCAATTGGATAAGTGAGAAATTGTTATTCCTTGATATACAAAACGATTGACACCAAAATCCCAGCATTATACGCGTAGGCTTTTGATCTGCCCTTTATGATACGTATAAGAACAAATGTTTTAAAAAGTTAAGCAGTCTAAGTAAAGCTTTTTATACAATCAATTTGTTGAATGACAATATCAGAAAGGGAGAAGAAGTATATTTGAGAGTGTAGAGATTTTCTATTAAATCTTCGTGTCTCTATTGAGGAAGAAACAGGGATTATGGAAAACGTTTGGGAAAGACTTGATTTGTGAGTCAATAAAAAGCGTCATACATAAGGAGCCAATCGTGCAAAGAAAATGAGATCGGACATCACACATTTGTAGTTCATATGAGAAAATAGAAGTTTGTAGATCGTTCTATAAACATAAGGAGCGGTGCTGGAAGACAAAGGCTGTATGAACTGCGTTCGAGTTTTTAAAAGAAAAAAACTCATACAACATTCCCTGAATGGCAACATTCTAACTTTGAAATCGTATAATTTTTTCATGGCTCTGCCATATGATTATAATCCATAAGTACAGAATTACACTGATGTAGATTTATTAGATGGATTTGTAGTGTATTCTAGGAATAACACCTTGTTCTAGTCTTAACAATCATACTGTATTGAAAGTTTCCAAGATCGACTATCCTTTTACCTCAGCATTTGTAAATTGAATATCTCGATTGTAACTTTCTTTAGGAAACTCGGGGTTGGTAAATAGTGTTTTATTGAAAAGACAGTACAACACAGAAACAGGCTAACGTTTCGGAAGAATCGTCTTCATCAGAGCCTAACAAAAATCTATGTCAAATGTGTGGTCTATTCAATCAAACATTATCGCTAACCTGGCAAAAGAAAAACTTTAATCTAAAGTTTTAACACCCAGTCAAACCCACATCATCCCAAATACTCACTTTTAAAGTGGCGTTCCCCTGTTATTTGTGGAGGCAACCGTTTATAGAGATAGCATATAGACTAATGTCTGGTATTTAGTCAGACCATCAGCCTTACATGTGAGACTAGGTCATGCATATCCACAAAGCACTCATCTTTTCTGTTTAATTTTGGAGCTCTGGTATTTATCCAGAACGCTTTCAAAAACTTTCGCGCGGGTGTTCTTATTTCTTGCGCAAGGATTTTGACGTTAAATTCATAATCGACCCCGTTATGCTTCTCAACCCTATGTGCACCTAGTGGGGTGTTTATCCTATGTTTTCTTTTTCCATCTAGGTGTTCTTTTATTCTAATACATAGAGGACGACCGATACCAATATATTCCTCACCGCAAGTTTTGCATAAGATCAGGTTTATTATACCTGACTTCATGCAATCACCGCTTTTCCCATTTGGGCATATAATGCACGCTTTCATCATGCATAGGCGGTTGTACAGACGTTTGCGAATTGATTATTGTTTGGAAAAATTCGGTATGATTTCTATAATCTCCTTTTTTTTTAGGCTCTGCTTGAGGCGATTCTGCCGAAACGTTAGCCTGTTTCTGTGTTGTATTGTCTTTTCAATAAAACATTGTTTACTAGCCTCGAGTATAAGCTATTCAATCATACTGTAGTATTGTAGAGCTTATCAATTACACAGCGGCAAGATAGTCAAGGGTAGGTCGTAATAGACCAAATTAATTGGTCGTTGTACTGTCGTAGATAGAAGTTTAGTTCACCTCTTCAATCACAAAAACATCATCACATATGACGCAAAATTGTGATTTAAGACGTGGTAAGGCCGCTCTGAAATTCAAACGACATATTTCTGTCGGCGTTGAGGTAAAAGACTCAAAGGTCAGTTATCCAACGATATTTGGTTGTTTGAAATACTACAAGAAGCGAAAGGATCTTGTTTACTCATAGTATATTTTTTTCAGATTGTCAATATTCTACCAAGCTCTGAACTGTTAGGTGTCCTATTCGTTGGTGATATCATTTTAACTGTAAACGGCGTAGTAAGATGTCCTATTGTTTTAGTCAAATTTTTCTTTTTTTTTGTAGCATTCATTGTAATTCTTGCAGCCGACACCTGTTACAGCGGATTTCACAAAAGCTATAAATTCAAATCTACCAGGGAGTATTGTAATAGAATATTTACGCGATGAAATGTGCACTTATGAGTTAAAAGTATGTTCTAGTTTCATTCTGAAAATTTTTAAACCAACATAAACTATTCATAATTTTTTTTTATTTTACAATGATACTATATTGTCTGCAGTTGTGCTGAGATGGCCGCAAAACTTGAAACCTCAGGCGGGACTCGAACCCGCACTTCCAGATATCTGGTCTACCGTGCTGATCCATTACACTACCAAGACCCTTGCTCTACGAAATAAAATAAAATTACGAATATGTCTAAAGTTTCGGATTATCCCGCAGTTATTAGTTTAACTGGATGCTATGCCGATATCGGCACACCAGATCGTATCCGTTATCGGGCGAGTGTTGATAATGGTACCGACTTACTATAAATGAAGCGTTGAGTGGTCGCAGAGCAAGGGCCTCGGTAGTGTAATGGATCAGCACGGCAGTTCGGATATCTGTAAGTTCGGGTTCGAGTCCCGCCTGAGGTTCCGAATTTTGCGGCCATCTCAGCATAACATAGTCTAATTCCTAATATCCGTAATGATGCTAAGTTAGTCGCAAAACTTTTAACCTTAGGCAGGACTCAAACCTGCACTGACAGGTATCCGATCGGTGATGAGATATCCAGTAGTATCCGCTATGTGATGTTAGAAATAAGTGAAGCAATGGATGATAGTACATCGAGTTCTTCGATAGTATAGTAGATAAATACAACAGTGGACAACAGAGCGGATATCTGTGAGTGTGGGTTAAAGTCCCGTCTGAGGTTCAGGTTTTGCGACTAATTCAGCATTATTACGCATTATCTTTTTTCTGATTAACATTTTACAGCAAATGCCTCCGCAAAAAGCAGGGTATGATCAGTTTGAAATAACACTGATTTGGCGATCTGGTGGAACTCCAATCGGACTTCTTATTCATAGAGTATAACAGTTTTTTCTGCTAATAACTCCACAAAATGAGCGCTTTAGGTTGCATCTATTAAGAAAGCAGTATGCGAATACTCAATGAAATTTCTTTTGGCAAGCAATGACTTTCAAACAAAATTATAGCATTGAGTAACTTTGTAATATCCGAGCTTCTTTTGATAGCGGAGTTCGTAAGTCGAGGAGGACTCTTTGTTTCTTATTAATACATTTATAGCCATTTATAATCAAAGAAATAATATGACACAGTAGTGTGACACCTGTTACAGCTTTACTTCACAATATGAATATCTTTTCATTTTTTAATAGGATCATAACATCCCCGGACGCATAGCTATAACTTTTTAAATCTCGTATAGACTTTTCGTCCAGGATTTTTCTAAACGTGTTGTGGTAGCGATGGTTGAAAGTGGTTGTACAGCATCAAAAGTAGTTCGGGCGGGTGATATACTGCTAAAGGTGAACAACAAGGATGTAGCAGACAGAGACGTAGCGAGAAAGGTGAATTGCGTCTAATCAAGTCGAAATAATAATATTGTTTCTTGAATAATTAACGGATTATTAATGGAGTTATGAAAATTTTTATTAGCTGCAATGATGAGTTAGTCGCAAAACCTGGAACCTCAAGCGGGACTAGAACCCGCATCTATAGATGTCCAGTCTGTTGTGCTTACCGATTACACTACCACTACATCTTCTTCCGCTTGAGATTCAAAGTTATGCGACCAACTCAGTATTATTATGAATAATATAGAACATCATTATAAGATGTCATAGTAGATAAGATATAAAAATACTATGAGGATTATATTTAGTAGCGTAAATGAATTGTGAAATTAACGCTCCTATGGTGATTTCTCGCTTCCAAAAGCTTATAAGAATGTTTCCCCGTCTTTAAAACTGCTTCTCACTGCCTTTTTAAGGGAAAAAAGAGACTTAAAAATTTTTTATTTTCTAAGAATCTGTTGTAAATAATGAGGGACTGAAAGTTACAAATAGTAAATAATGAGGAACGAGCTAGAAGTTACAAATATTTCAATCAACTGTAATGACAATTCCTCATATCTGTTTTCATTATGGCTTTTCAACTTTTGAATTTTAGTTAATTATGGAAAGTATTAACACTACGAAACGAGTTTCACTGACATTAGAACGCTGTACGTTTTCTATTATGCAACCACCCATGTCAGCTTCAACTTATCAAGTAAGTGATTGTATTTATCAAATAGCATATTTCTAAAATATATACGGTGGATATAAGACACGATAATGTGAGCGTTGATAGCGTTGATCAATCCTAGTTTCGGATTAAGCTTGATAGTCCTGGGGGCAGTCGCAAAACTTCGTGAATTGATTCGGGTCTACGTATAACAGTGACACCTCCACCACTGCTTTACGCGTCCCCATACGCTACTGAAGTTCATGAAATACCGTGACTGATTGAACTAGCAATTATGGAGCTTTTCAGTTCTTGGTTTAGTTCTAACTAATAGTCTATTATTTTGATTATTGAGCGATATTCATATCATGGGCTTAAGTAAGACAATTCGAGTTTTATTTGTAACTTCTTGAATTCTTGAACCAAAGATTCTTGAATTTTTTCTTGTTATGTAAATTTTAGGCACTGACTGCCAAGACGGTAATTAAGCCGAATGTGTCCGCACCTACGGTGAACACAAAGGTGGTTTAACAAAAGACAACAACTTTACATATATGTTTTTTATAATGTAATCTAAAACAATTATTATGATTCCGGATACGTTACGTTTCGCTTTAACTAAGCTTCATTTACTGTAATTAGCAGAATGTGTCTGGCGTATAGTGCGGTGGTAGGAGGGGCCGAAGTGATACGTGAGCTCAAATTTAAGTATTCAATATTGAGACCACACTCATGAACTAGATTTTTCATCCATCAAGGGTCGGTGAATTGGTACTAAAATGATCTTACACGGTAGGAATCACTGATTTGGAACAAGGCTAGTCTTCTCAAGTGATCGTATAGATCACCCAGCATTTAAACACCACGAAATCATGAAGAAGAAGCGATTGTGTGAATGTCTTAGACCAGTGCTTGTCTTTGTCCTCAATGAGTAAACTTGTTTTCATCAAAGAGGGAATGATCCTCATTTTGATTAATTAAATGTTTCCGTGTCATCAAGATATTCCAAAGACAATGTTGTAAGAACTCTACTATAGTTTTTTTGTCTGATTTGGTTAATAGAAATGAAATAAAACAACATAGTCGTAACGACGCTGAGGTAGTCTCAAAATTTGTGACCTTAGGCAAGACTCGAACCCGCACCTACAGACATCTAGTGTATAGACATCATTACAGATATTAGAACATCATTATTACCTATCATCGTCGGTGGAAAATGAAAATACTATGACGATTAAATCAAAACTGGATAGTTTTCCTCAACATATTTGATATTTCAAAGCTTAGGAAGAAATATACCAAAGTGCTCCAAGTGTTTTCTTTATCAACTAATGGCATTTCAGTTGGACGTACCGCTTCCAGCTGACGTTTTGAGAATACTGGAGAATAATAAAAATTTTTACATGGTCAAATGTACTTTACCGCCATGCTTGAAAAGAAATAAAAATATGAATGCATCAAGAATAGAACCTGGTTAGTAGAAATGATTCTTTCTCGTCGTCGTAGTTTTATCCCTAACAGAGATATATTTATCCCGTTTTAGGTCATCTTAGTATGTCACAGAGTGCACGTGAAGAGACAACGATTCCTTACGATCCATCGCCAAAACCACTAAAAATCACTCCTCGACGAGTTGGATCTTGATAGCATATTGATATTCCAATCAGATATTTAGGCAAAAATGTTTACATAGGATTTTTTAAACAATATTTTCTTATAATAGATAGTCAGGTAATAACAAGTGTCACACATATTGTGTGTGTTAAGTGAAAAAAATCTGTGAAGGAACATTTTTTAGTACTGTATAGACAATTAAGGCTTTATACTTGGACGGATAAAACATATCATTACACCATAAAAGCGGAAATGAGCCATAAATCAGAATTATTCATCGTATTCTCCTCAATATAACTCTTTTACTATCTTTCTGTCACTTCACTTTGACTCTTGTTTCATTCAGAAAAACATTGAACTTGTCCTAATAATTTCTTCACTTCACGTCCATTTGGTATTAGGTATCTACCAAATCGTTGTTGAAAGTGATAAAGAGGATTACGCATGAAACTGAATACATTTTCATTGTGCTGATACGTTTATCACTTATCACCCATCATTATCAAAAATTCAAATTTAAACTTCATCAGTTTTGTAGCCGTGCTATTTTTTTAGTGCTTATTTCTTCCTCAACGATTTGTCAAAAACTGACTAAAATGCGCAAAGAATGAAGTTTGAATGGATACGGTGATATGCGTCGCCAAACGGCGGCGGTACAGCGGAACATTCCATTGCTTAATTCTTTCATAGAGAACTTGTAACTCATCAAGCTGTGTTGCAACCCAGTTTGAACTAAAAAGCCTCCTTTCAAACATTAGTGATCTGTTTTCATAGCGGTGGGCCATTATAAGCTATGACAACTTTGTCAATGTGACAATAGAACTCTGGAAGAACTCCGAAGTGTTGCATCAATGGAGACTCAAATTTGACTCTTATTAGCGCGCTGGTCTTCCAATGCTTTTGTACAATAAAGATTATCAGTGCCAAAACGAGTATGATAATCGTCGTGCGTGATATTGCCTGTGGTATTGTTTCAGCTCTGATTCATTTCCAGTGAAGTGATTTACTAATGAACGTATATTTGGCCGAAACGAGCATCTCATAGCAGGGTTGATCATTTATGTCTTACCGGATTTAAAAATGAATATATCCGTCGAACATAAGGTAGTAATGATGGAGGCGATGAATCTGTCACGACTAAAAACGCTAGTCAAAAAAGGGAATGCCGTTGGCATGTTAAATATTGTTATTTAGATTTTTTTGTTCTGCTAACCATATTGGAGTATTATGATGTGAACGATCACCTCGATCATTATCAATCACCATGATATGGATTCTAGAAATGTGATTTTCGCCATGTGCTTTGGTGTTGATCAATTTGTTTCGAGAGACGCCTACTCACTGTTGATGAGGCCTCTACATTGAGGGGTGGTTGATGGTCAAAGCGTCAGGATATGCGGTTTAGAGAAAGAACAAGAGCATTTAAGATATTATGAACTGTATATTTATTTTAAAACTCTCATAAACATAAAATTACCAGTTTCACTACCATTTAAACGACACGACAGCTTGAGGTAATACATAATACATTTGACCTCTTTCTAAGAATTTTCGTTTTTAATGCATGAAAAAGCAGAATGGCTAGGTAACGATAATTAACAACAATGAAGAAAATTCAGAAGCAGTTTCTTGTTTGAATCATATATGTGCCGACGATCAATTCATGTTTGTTGCCCGATTTCTTGTATCTGAAAACGAAAAGATCACCAAATGTCCATTATACAATTCAACTCTGAGAAACATTGAATAATGAGTGATGAGTTCTTTCAAATGCATAATGTATTTCGATATGGAGGATATTCACATCAAATGCAGATTGAATATCGCAAAAATGTCTTTCCTTCTATTTTTTTTATTCCATTGAGTAAAATAGATTACAATGGCACAATTTAAATAAATTTAGTGGAACATTGAGTGATGAAGGTCAAAAGGTACGGTTTGGCAGTGCAGTCTGCATTAGATTACCTGAACCACCTGTTAATCGTCAACAGTAGCGACCGGGCACCACTAAATTTTTATTTCTTCTCATCGCACTCGTAGTCCAAGGAATTCTTTTCATTCCAAGGATTTGTTGACCATCACAGTCCTTTTCTAATGCCATTGTGAAGAGATCTGACAATTGAGCTGGTGGTTTCTCTGCAGTGCGTTTGCTGTTCAGTGGGATCCAATCACTTATAGCTTGTTTTCACCAGTCATCATTCATGCACGTCGTGTCCAGCCCACTTAATCTTCTATATCTTGGAGTGCACGGCTGCGTCTGTTCCCTTTTACCTTTGACGTACCCTCTTTCCTTGTGTAATACGGCTTATAGTCGATAAAGAAGGCTAATTATGCAAATTTTTCTTTTTGTGTACCAGCACTGTCCTGCTAGTTTTTTATTACCTTGGAGCTTTGCATTTTAAGAAGTCGTGGGTAAGTGGTCGAGCTAGTGTTTTTGGAAGAATTAGCGATAGGTTTCTTAGATATTCTGGCCTTATCCTGTTTGGCTGAGAGGTGTACAATTTCCTAACAATCCTCAGGTGGTTTTCTCCACTGCCTTTCTGAAAGAGAGAAGTGGTCCCGCCTGGTATCGGAGAGAAGTTATCTTGGTCTCATGATTCGTGAAGCATGGACGGGTGTTGCAAATTGTTTTGCCAGCTTCAGCTGCTTCATTCACAGCTTTTGCTCCTTTTTTTCCAGATATTCTTTCATCGGTTCTTTGCGGAATTTAACAGGTTTGGACGTTAGCTGGTATTTGCCGCCGGCTTCAGGTGCTTCAGACTTCAACCTGCGTATACGTTGTTTAAGACCTCACTGATCTAAAGGTGAGGGAAAATACTCGTAATATTAGACGTAACTGCGATATATACGCCTTTTTCCCCAAAATTATTGCCTGTTGCACTATTTTGTTGCCACTTTAAAAGGTCACATCAAAAATATTAAATTTTGTAGAATTATTTTTATATCAAAACACCTTAAGCACGCTTGAAACGGATTTCTGAGAGAGAAGTACGTATTATCGTCTTTTTCAATATGTTTTCCATTCTTGTTTCTCACTCCAATAGAGGCAAGGAAGTACTTTCTCCACACTTCATCAGCCTGCAAGTATTAAGAATGAAAGAATCATTAATGTGAAAAAAGTTGCTGCACGCTAATGATGAGGAACAAAAACAAGCTGTGAAATATAACAGCTAAATATTTTTGGAACACAATTAAATAAGATACGTTTCGATGCTTATCGATTTTGTGGGATGATCGATGTATTTGTGTTGTCAGCGTGTTGTCGTGGTGGTGATTGAAGGCGAGTATTCTACATGCAATAAATTGAGGTAACCAGACTATATCGAGTCAACAGTGCCTATTTTCTTTTTCTACTGCTTTGCCAACCTCAAAGAAATTGCAGGCCCTGTTGGCCTGATAAAGAGTTTAGAACAGTATTGCCTGAGTAGTATTGTAATACCTCCTACCACGGTGTTATTCAACTCCACCACTAACTTTTTTTCACAGTCCTGTCGGCAAGACAGAGTTGATGTAATAGAAGGGAATTCGTAGAATGGAAGTGAAGTGAAGGGAAGAGAGCTGAGTTGAAGCATCCTTACAGTAGAATCTCTTTTATATTTCATGTTTGTGTTTTTTGTTTGTTATTTGTGATACAAATGATAAGTGATAAGAGTCGTTATAGTGAAGCTTTAATGGAGAATGAAATGGAAGTAGCAAGTGTTCGCCATGAATATTTTCTTTTGGTGAGAGACATTCTGTATTTGTCAAATTTTCAAAAACATAAAATTTACTATTAAACAAACATATAATAACTAATGAGTCAACATAACGAGATATTAAGACATGAATGTAATTAAAGTTCTGGAAGGACACCTCACAAAACTAGCACTTACTGCGATTCTAATTCCTTCAGTGATTCCACCACACCCTCGCAATACCTTAGTGCGAAACAAATAGGACGCTACGATCGAGCTAAAGACGAACTCGAAAAATCAACCTCATTTCCAATATATCAAAACTATACCTGTGTAATCTTACACCAGTTTTTCTTAGTGCTTCAGTTCTCACCAATCGTCCTAGTTTTACTACCCAGCTGTACTGATCGACATTCAGTGCGGTATCCTCTGCATCCTCATCTACTTTGAAGTCCGGACGAGCCACAATATAACAATGTGCTGAATATGATTTTCTTGAGTAAAATCAGAAAATTATTTTGTTCCATTTAAGTACCGCTTTTTTGCCCTTCCACTGGACTACTTTCTATGTTTGTACCGTAAAGTCAGACGCGTCGATGTGTTACTCAGGTAATTTTCTACCCCGAGCAAAATAAATATAAGCTCTTCTTCTCTACGTGTGAGCGCATCAGGGTCAGAGCAATTTAGAAAGGTAAGCTATACTGACTGGTTGACATTGGTCGCCTAAAATCCTTGTATAGACCAGACACATATTCAATTACCTCCACAATACTACGATAGAGACAACTCCGGTGGCACATCCCATGCGAATTAATTTCTTTTCTAAACAGGCGCTGTCATCAATTTTTTTGAAATAGTTTTCTGGAATGTCTAAAATATCATTAATAGCAGGCGTTATTTTTCTATAACCTTTGTATAGGCATCATTGCAGCGAGGTTAGCATATTGAATGCTGTCGAGGCACAACCAATCTTCAAGCTAATGCTTTTCCAAACTTAACGATGAGCCCGGTGACAGTTGAACAACTTCGTAGATATGCAGAAGCTCACTTTGCTTTGTACAGGAATCAAATCGATCACAAATATACCGAGTTAGTGTCTTGTTCAATCAAAGATATATCATATTTCTCATCAAAAGGACTTCATACGATTACGATAGCAATTTGATCAAAACTCTTTTATTCATTGAAAGCTGGTAAGTAAACAATTCATGGATGTATTGCAAAGCAAAAAGAAGTAAGTATTTCATACTTACCTTCTCTTCTCTGAGCTGGGACGTCACCATTACAACTTGTCCATTCGTCCCAACGAAGTTGAATATCAAGACCGGGATCAAATAGTGAATTTGATAACTCAATTGGAGGAATATTTACACTAAAATAAATTGAGTCCTGAAAAATTGACTTATTTCAATTTATTTTGTTTCAATTTGAACGTAGAAAACGATGCAAAAGAGAGTTCAACAAAGAATCAACTTTATCTGACACTAACGTGCAATCTTTAGTTGAACATGCCGTAGCATTATTACCCCTAATTATCATCGTAGATGGCATTGTCTGAAAAATTTTAATGTCTTTTTTAGTTATTATTCCTCACAATATCCAAATGATTAAGTATCGAATGATGTGTCTTTTTTTGGACGTAGTTGAAGTAGTTTTTG
>KN716481.1:136647-155892 GCA_000816705.1 Dictyocaulus viviparus | reverse complement strand
TGACACCCCATCCCGAATAAGTTCGCGGCCGCCCCCTAGGCCTACCAAGCCCGCCATCCCTCTGGGGTCGGTAATTTAGTACCAGAGGAATCTGTGTAAGATAAGTGGCACTGACGTGGTGAAGAGTGGTCAACTCAAGTCATTGTATAGACCAAGCTCGCATTCAACCACCTCCACGATATCACGTTGAACATGAATGCGGGGGCGCATCCCACCACAAGGGATTGATCAACGCTAACAATTATCTTATCTTATCTAAAATATTTTGCTTATGTAGAACATTTCATTTTGTTTTCATATGTCATAAATATGCACTATTATGATTGAACAATAACTGCTTGTATTATAATCTGAGGAAATCTGATTGCTTATAAATCGTGTTTACTAGTCACTGTTCTCCAAGTCATCGATACCTCCGCACATGATAGAATCACTCACGTGGAAACATATAAACTATTTCTACACTAGCGTAATAAGAAAAACGCCTAGCATTACTCATTCTGTAGAACAGTTGAATTGCGCTCAGTGATATTTCATCTGACTTCCTTCACGTTCACGATTCTGAACCAAACGACAAAGCACGAAGAAGTGTCGTGCTGAAAAAGTGAGCACGGTTTTATACCGCTTTTGTCCTCTATACACAGCTTGAACGTTGCCGCATGTTCCTTTCGTTAAGCACAGACAAGCAAGTATTTTCAATGCGTCTGACAACTTTGTGGTTCTGTTAATAATATAAATTTTAAAATCATCAAACCATATAACTACAGAAGTACTCAGTACATAGATATGTGGTATTTAGCTTTTCCTTATTCAATATAAATGTTATTTTTCAATGCCAAGTCAATACGGCACAGCGGGGCAGTGGTGGTGTCACAGTGACACACAGGCCGTAATAAGTACTTAGTCGTCGCCTAGGTCTACGAAACCCACCATCCCTCTGCCAGAGAAATCTGGGTTGGATGACTAGCACTGAATTGTTTGAATGTGTGCTAAAGGCCCACTACAGTAAATCATAAAGGCTCAGAGAAACAAAGTTATAAGTTTTATATACAGATGTATTTCAATAATACTAAAGCTTTAAGTTATTACAGTAACTTTCTAGCGCTTTTGCAGAGAAATCGCCTTGACTTAGGATTCTGTCCAATTTCAAACGGACAGATTGTGGGTATACAGTACCATTTCACAAATATAAGATGTCAAATTCGCTTCATTTTATGACGTTCCTTAAGTAAAAATTGGTCTTCATACAGCTAAGTAGCTCCTATCATTCTGAATTAGGTGATAAATAAGCTTTGGCAACGATCAATCCCTTGTGGCAAAATGCGCCTATGCACTCATGTTCAACGTGATGTCGTGGAGGTGGTTAAATTCGAGCTTGGTCTATAGTTAGGTTGACTTGATGTCTTTTCACCAAGTTAGTGCTGTTTATCTTATCCAGATCTCTCTTGTGCCAAATTACAAACCGCAGAGGATATGGAGGACGTGTTATGCCTAGGGAGGCCACGAACAGTTTCAATACCACTGCACTTCTACGCTTTCTGAGTGAGGAATTAAATCAATAAATGAGAAAACAACATGGATCAAGCATTTGGAAGCTCAAGAGAAAACAAAGAAATGACTACAGTGTTCGAAAAATTCTCTATACTCTTCTTACTGTAATGTCTTGTATGAGTCAAGTGTTTTAGTATTGAATCAATTTCATATGTACAAAACAAAACCAGAACATTATTTATGCTACAATAAAAATTAAAAACCATGAAAAAAAAACAACTTAATCAAACTGAAATCGGATAGAAAATATATATATTCGTCGAGGATCGCTTAACATTTAACTCTCATTCGTTGAGGATCGCTTAACATTTAACTCTCAAAATGTTCATGATCGAACACGTATTCACCAACACCGGGTCCAAGTCGTTTTATATTTGTAATCATCTTAGCGATTTCCGCTATTGATTCGACCTATAAATAAACAAACTTCTTTAAAAACTTTTTGTTTTTCTTAGATGAACAACAAAATTTTTCTTAATAGTACTCATTGATTTTGATAGAGGAGAGGAGGCTTTGTTATTAAATTCAAAATCACTAACTAAACTCATTAAAGTTCTCAATCTAATCCGAGATTAGGGATATATCGGTCACTCACTTGTGTCCTCCTCATACGTTTCGTAACTGTAGAGTGAAATTTTTTTTCCTAATATAGCTAGTAACTATACTAGTAATTGTAACATTGTACACTATTTTGAATGTCAAGCAGTTAAACAGCTATGAGGAGAATTTCGGAAGAAGAAACTCGATATTGATTGATTATTGATCTATGAATGGAGGTAAAACGTTCACTATGTAGCACAACATTGACTCAGCAATCTAAAATTCTTCTAAGACTTTTTTTTCTCTCATAATTTGACGAAAAACTTGAGACGCTTCAGAAGTACCATGAATGTATCGCCCTCGTTTTTTTCCTTACTTTACTACTCCATCGCCTCTATAGGTGGTTCTCTTGAGGACTGATGCTTTTTTTCACGCTTTCTTACACAAGCTTCAACAATTAAACACCAGCTTTTTCTAGAATTACACAAAAAGCTGTTGATTTTGATCCTCTTTGAGGCTTACGAGATAGCCCTCAACGCTTCATAAATACTATTCAGCACTCTAGCAGCAAATGTTCTTTCACCTCATCATGAGGGTATTTTGAGAATTTCCAATAGTTCTTTTCGCTAAACTAGTGATATAATTTGACTATTTGCAATTGAAATTTCTATGTAATTACCTTGTAAATTTTAAGAATACAAAAATTTCTCTCTACGAAAAAAAAATCATACTGTACACAGCAGATCTCCGTGTGGTAGGTGAAATCAATTAATCAACGGTCAAGGTGAAACGGAATAACAACTGTACTTCAATAACAATACCTAGTTGAACCGAAAAAACTTTTATTATAAAAATAGAAGTGTTAAGAATTTGATCTACAATATTTTAATAGAAGACGTTTCTGAATATGTGAAATAATTCTCATCGTCAAATCTTTTCCAACGTACCTGTTCTTCAAGGAACTTAGACTCAAGGAAATCAGTCATGTGAGGATCATGAGCCGCATCGGCTTTAGCGTGTAGCTCAAGCAACGATTGATTGTTGAATTTCTCAAGTGCCAAAGCTGCCTTAAAAGTAACTCGATTTCACTCTGTGAGGTTATGAAATGAGTTATAAATCCGAACACGTTGTATTCATTGTAGAAGAAAGTGAAAAGATAAACGTACTCTAATAAAAGAATTAGATTATCAGAGAACGTTCGTTAGCTACAAGTCTAGCATAAAAAAATTTTGATAGTGATTTTTTTTCTAGTTAAAAATAAAGCATTCTCGTTAATTATTCATGGCATATGAGTTCCAAATTGTGAAACACCTCAAGCGTTTCACTTTACTATGGTTATAATTGAGTACGAGTCATTGACAGTCACAGTGATTAAGCTCGAGTCACAGTGATTAAGCTGAAATCCTCTCATAATGATATGCATTAATCTAACGCTATCACCTTAGTGCACCTTAACCTCCTCTTATATCATTATGGTACTAATTTAAGATACTCAATTGTTTTGTCGATTCAGATGCGGAAACGAACTGAGGATCGATAACAGGTGATAATACAACGCACATTACAACTACGCTATTCACTCCCCATTATTCTCAGTTATCATTTTAACGATATGAAAATTTCCCACTTACCGAATTAGTTCATATCCTGTCAGACGAAGAATGAAAAAAAAAACAGTTGTTGTTTTTCGATGAGTAAAAGCTTACCTGAAAAGCTTCAAGTACGCTACCCCATTCATCTTTTTCTGGTTTATTTATAGCCTGTAGCACAACGGTTCCACCTCGAATATTTTGAAATTTCATTAATTTTATAGCATGTTCACGTTCCTCATCAGATTGTTTACGAAACCATCTGAAATAAAACTTCAACCAGCTCTATCTTAAGCCTATGAATTATTTTATACGGTAATTAATAATAAAACTAAATTAAAAATGTTTTACACTTAAAGATTTGATGGATAAGGATGAAATAAAAATCCTCATTCATATAATTTCTACATAAATACGTTCATTACCTCAATAGAGATGTGGCTTTTAACTCATTATTAGAAATTTTCACATGAAACTCACTAAAGAGGGTAAATAAACAGCAACAAATAAACAAATATTCAACCTATTCGTTGTATATATTGTATTTATTATGTAAATCAATTACGATACTTACTTAGAAACATTACGAAGTGCAACGTCGTCACGATCAAAATATGTTGACATCGATAGATAAACATACGATGCATACATTTCGATGTTTACCTCAAAAAATAACACACTGAGGAACTAAGGATTTGTTTTCTTACCAATATGATCCAAGTATGAATCGATATTATATGAGAACATAATTGAGTTTGGTTGGTTCTAATTGAGTTCAGGATTCTACTTACCTCAGTACTATAAGACAGTAGCATGAAGGTAATAATTCATAGGCTATAGATCAGCCTTAGATCTTTACCGTTTTTGAACATTCATTAGCCTTTCACTTATTTACCTTAACACCTTTAAGCATTCTACTTGGATATAGTTCTAGTTTTGCGGAATGTCTAAGTAGTACCTCATTCAGGTAATGAGTGTTGTTTACCAACATATTAATGAATATGTCGTAATCGTATCCTAGCTTTAATCTTTCACATAATTCCTATACGTTACTAATTCTTAATTTTATTTATATTTAGGTTATTATTTATAATGAAAAAAAGCACCGACGAGATCAAAATGTATAAGCGTTTTACTCACTCAAAAAAAAAAGCAAGTCACTCACTTGTTTATTTACAGCTGCTTCAACATCTTTACAATAATTCATACGTATTTGTGACGACTCCATGATTTTGGTTGAAATTCGCTTGACTTATGAAATTGTTTTGGTTACTGTAATATTTTGAAAATAATATTTAAATATAATTTAATATTAGAAAAAATGCATACTGCTATGTGTGGGACAACTGGAAAAGTAATTAGTTAAGATTTTTTCATGGACTTTTATATAGAAATTGTTATCTCGTTTTATTGTGTTCCGTCAATGGGCGGGTCAAATTGAAGAATGATAACAAAAATTTGTTCACCAATCTTTGAATCACTTTCGACTCATCTAACTCGTGACTCCAAAAGCTTATAAACTTTTGAAGCGTTTAGTATTCAACATGTTTAGATGAATTAGAACATAACTGATAGAACTGAATTGAATAGAATGATAAAATATCGATAACATCTAAAGAAATACATTATAATCACATATTCCCATTACTTTTAAGCTTAAGCTTAATCCATTATGTACTGAATATTGATTTTTTTTCACCTCAAGTAAACTATAGCTGAAACCTCAATTCGTTCATGCTAATTTAGCTAGCTTTCTATCGAATTTTCATAGTAATACTGAATATCAAAGCAAACCGAAATTAGAAAAGTGTAGAGAAAGAGGAGGAAAAAAACGTCAAGAAAACAAAAACAAATGATAGGATGAGGTCGAACGAACATAATAAGAATAAGAGTCGTTCACAATAGGTGATATCGAAATCGTATCGATAAGATCAAAATGAGGAAATATTGATAGTCTTAAGAGATGAGGTAACAAATCATAATGACACTTCATTAACTAAATAAATGTATAATTTTTACATAGAAACTTTATTATAGTGCACTGAAGTATACCGTATACCATTGTCTTCTATAGGAAAAGCTTCAGAACAAAACCCTCCGTTCCTCCATTCAATAATAGCAGTAGATAGAATTCGATTTTTAAATAATATCTTTTGCTCATCGACAATCGATCCTCGCTTCTTCTCCATTGTTCCTCGTTTTTTTTTTCCATTTCAAAACTACTGGAACTTTTTTTTCTCATTCTAAGATAAAATACAATTTTTCCGGTGATCCAGAGTTATATCGATTATTGATTTTAGTTTTACTTGATTACTACAAAACTATTATAGTGAAAAATCGATAAGCTTGAATCTGGCGAATCGTTTTCCTTGCTAATATTTTTATTTGTTACGATTTATATTTTCCTCTTACTGTCTTTTCATTAAAACTAATTTAATTTCATCAAAATCGATTTTTACCTCATCGTTGAGGTAACTATGAGTGATTCTTAAATGTAATGAACTTATAACGAATATTATGAATAGTCAATTCTGCTCATGAAATTAAAATACTGTCAGTTTTTCCTCTCTACCTCCATCTTTAGTTGAAATAATATTCTAATCAAAGATAAAAATTTTTTCGAAAGATGCTAAACATAACAATTTTATCAGTACATCAAAGTATAATTTGGGGTTACTGTACACCAATAGGGAGCTGTTGGTGAGCTCATAACTTTACTTTATTACTGTAGCTTTATTTTTTTAATATGGCCTACATTTACACATGCTAGTAACTAAATAAACTTTAATATAGTTGAAAATAGGGCAACGTTTCAGGAAACATGCATAGACCAGCATACCGTGAAAACCTCATGAGGATAAAGCATAGAACTCATCGTATCGATTTCATCACATCGAATCCTCCGCTCTATTCCCGACATCATACGTTCAGTCATTTTGAAGTTTTTTTTCTGAGGCTCAATTATTTTTGTCTTTTCAGATGGATATATCGATTGTGTTGTATTAAGAAGCGAGGATCGTGTCCAACAAGTTCAAAAAGTTGCGACTATTGACTCAGTTCACAATTGGTCACTACCTCAAACCATTTTGCGCTACACGTTTGAGGACTATGTTATTTTTCACTTCAGTAGAATCTGTTCTCAAATCTTGGTTATTTTCATAATGAAGATGAATTTTTTCCATGACTAATAGAATTTCAAGCAGAATTCCCTGCAGAGTCTCGCTTGAGGTTCCAAGTTTTGCAACTAACTCATCATCATCATTACGGATATTAGAGTCCTTTGGTTTGATTAGAGAAATCAACAGATTTTAAACTAGATATGATTAAGCTTTATCATCAGCTAGCATCGTTTCGGATGATGTTACTTTTCAACGGTAAATAATTTTTGACGAAATAATGAAAAGGTCTCATATAGGATCTGTTTGTATGCTGTAATGAATTGTTTATTTGTTGTTGTTGTTGTTGTTTGTTTTGTGAGCTGTTTGCTTAATTTATTGTTTTTAAGTTACGTTGTTTTGTATAAATGTCTTATTACTGTATGTTTAATATTACTAATATTTAATATATAACGTTTTATAATGAATGACGTCACAAAGTATTAGCAGCTGTAATATGTAATTTCATTCTCAGATACTTTATACAATGAAAGATGAAGCTAATAGTTATCACTCAAAAAAAACTGTGGTCTTTGATCTACAGGAAGAATTCTGATGAAGATTAAATTGGAATGAATTGATAAACACATAGAGTACCTCACGTATAACTTCATTCTGATTATTGAGAACATTGTTTGCATTCAAATATTTCCATGATAGAAATAGTTGTAGCATAAAAACTTTATTCTACAAAGAAAAATGATAGAAGACAAGGCTTTGACGTCGGCTGATCCACTTCAGATGCGTTCTCGGCTTCATCTCTTATTGTAGAAGTGATTATGAACTCTTCATTGACTTATGGTAACTTACCTCTGTCTTTACAATTGCTCGTCAACTTCACAAACAATCCTGATTAGGGCAAATCTCCTGTAGCAAAAGAGTTCGTGATCGGGATCGAACTTGGATTCGATCTCGTGTCGAACACATTCGAGCTTTTAGCAATAGCTCATCTAATCGTGGCAAATGTTTGTCACGATCATGGTTATTATTACTTATAAGCTGTTCTACTCATATGGATGTTAGTAATTTGGTTCTGAGACAATTCTTCAACATTAAATGAGCGTGAGAAAGGAGTACAGCAGCTCGCTAAAGTTTGAGTCCAGTACTTTTCAGTCTTTCCGAGTTCATGAATAGTTCTACAATAATATGTTTCAACTACTTCCATATTTTCAAATGTTTTTATTCAGAGGATGTCCAATCACGAATATTTCTTTGTGACAAAAAAATGAGGGTAATCCAAATTTCTAAGTGAAAACTTATAACAAAAAATAGCTTTATTAGAAAAACAAATTGGCTTGTTTAATGATGATTAGTTAATAATTCTCAGAGTTTCAAAAAAATAAGCATTGCTAAAAAACCATTTGTTAAATTGGTGCAAAATAAATTACGGTAATTTGATGATCAGAATATGACATGTCCCGTAATTATTATCGCATAAGCTAAATACTAAAGCTGTTTGATGGTGAACATAAACACTGGTCCATCTATTTGTAATTTTTTCCCTCATTTTATTTCTCCACTGTAAATTATTCATAATGTAAAGAGGCAATAGCAATATTAACAAGCTTACATTATTGAGGTCGCTCTCTCGGATCATCCCAAATCCATAAGATTCGTGAATTTCACGTTTAACATTGAGATATCCACGTAGAATAAGTGAAGCATTGAGTGCACGTAGATCAAGAGACCCGTTTGAGGTTCCAAGTCTTACGATTAACTCAACATCATTAGTGATATTAATGAATCGAATAATTGACTAGTTTTTCATCAAAAACTTTTCGACATTCGTATATTTAATTTGTAATATCTGCTTTAAATGGTTTATAGTTTTTTTTCCTCCGACAACTAAGCTTTTTCTTACGAATGCAGATCTTTTAAGGAATCTGATGAACAGCATTAGTGCTTTTGCTGAGCTCAAGTTGAAAGGGAAACAGAGAATAATTGTTCTAAGGCCTTAAAAGCGATGAGTCCTCAAAAAAAAAGAACACCATTGTTTCTTTGACTCACCGTAATCTTCTGGATAACTTATCAATGAGTTTTGATAGCGACTTGAATGTAATAAAATGATTTGTCAATAACAAATTTAACGACCTATATCGTTATCAGTATTGTCGACAGAAGAAAACATTAGAAACGAACTAAAATCTGCACCGTCTTATCAGCGCGTACGTGACTGAAAAACACATTGTTACGTGCTAATGATGGCGCCGTAGATGCACGTAGCGTTCGAGAATGATCGCATAGAAAAATGAGGGATGAGAGGAAGATTTGACCAATTAATGTTCAATAACTTGAAAAAATTAGTATAAAGTGAACTAATTTAGAATACTGAGTATGTTTTAAGTGACGAATCATTTTAGCACCTTGAAAACTCCAACTAAATTGAGTTTTGAGGTAAGTAATAATATTGTTTACGCCTGAAGATGACTTACAAATACCTAGAAGAAAATATCATTACTGTTTTAGTTCTATTAGATTTGCTTGTAATATTCTGTAGTATACATTGCGTCACATAGACGAATATCGCTAGCTTACCAAACCGGCTGCACCTCGGGAGTGAGTAAATTGGTACAAGGGAGATAAGCAACATTGACTTGGTAAAGATTGCTCGATTAATCTTGCTGTTGATTAGAATCCCTCATAATCACCTCCATAATATCTCAAAAGCACGAGTGCGTCTCGCATTCAACAAGTGAGGTATGATGAAAGCAAAACCTCATCTGATTCTTCTTTATCCTTGGAATGCCATTGTTAAAACACTAGATGAGCACTTGAAGATGTGCTCTTTGAATAAATTCTTAAACTTTTAACAATTCAACTAAATTTTTTTACTTATAATCAGTGCAAATCATACTGAATTGGACGCAATACACAGTACCTCAGGCAGGACTCGAATCCGAACAGATATCTTCCGATCTGCAGGTATGTGCAGATTCAAGCTCGCCTGAGGTTCAGAGTTTTGCGGTCAACTCAGTATAATTATACATAGGGAATAGTATCATATCATTGCGGAATGGTAACAGATTTGCGACAATTATAAAATCAAAGTGAATTTTTAAAAAAATGTGATTATATTCAAATTACATTGATTCATAAGAAGGAAAATTTCGCTCTATTAGAACCTGAGTTGTTTTCTTGGAATTAGTGAACCGATTTCACGTCAAGGCTTTCTCTCTTTGCTGCCAATTTACAGCAGAAAACGCATACGTTGTAGCAATTGCTTTCTTTTTGTATCCTCATTTTAACAAACGGCTTAGAACTCAAACATCATCAATAACTGATTGAGGTAAGCCACATCTGGGAGTATTGCCGAACAATGAACGCTACTATACGTACACTATTTTAGTATTGATCATAATAAGACAAAAATTATAATGGAGGTAGGTGGTAGAGTTCGCTTATGAACTCCTGCATTCTTTCATGCATATGCTTTCCAATATGAATTGTGAAATCAACAGTCCACATATCTTCCGGCTACATTGAACCAATGCTTAGCTTTCATGGAGTCACTGCTGTTTGTCCTCTTCAGATGGTGTTATAGATCAAATGATCTTTGATAGAAGATACTTCGGTACCCCTCATAAGAAGAATATGATAATTATTACGGTGTGTAAAGTAAAGAACTGCCATAAAAAGCAATTGATATGTTATCCACTTACTAGTATTCTTCAGAATCAGTATAAATAATGAATACCCTGATAAAGCTGAAAGAAACTATGCTTAAAAGACGGTTCAGAAATAAAACGAGTAAATCGCCTGAAGGAAGGAAGTTGAAAGTAATGTAAGGGCATGTTTTATCTCATTTAGACAAGCCTTAATGACAATTACGATAAAGGAGGATGAAAAAAACCTGATGTTTTACTTACACGCTTATTACAAACACAATTTAAAAATATCATTAACGTTGTTCCACGTGACCTTCCGACAAATCCGGAAAGAAAATTGACCTCAGAAAGGAACTCTACCTATTGTTCCAGTTATACTTAACGGCTCATCTTGCATCATATCAATTGCATAGCGTTTTTCTTTTTCGAACGATATCTACTATTATCAATAGATCAGATTTACTAGATGCTTGGATCTAGACGGTGAACTAAAGCCAACTACAGTGAACAGTTTTCTTAGGTTAAGTCAAACGAGTCAGAGTCAAACGGACTCAAACGTTGATCAATCAACTTTGCAAAAAAGAAAACCGAACAATAATCAGCATTTTTGTTTTTATTGCCCCACAATATCAAGTTTTGTAAACGACAGTCGAAATTATCTATGTTATTTTTGTAACAAATAATAAATAGCTAACATAAATGTATGGTATATTTGATTTTAATACCGTACTCAATCACATATTTCATCATATTTTAAAATACATATACATAAATAAAATATATAAAATATAACTATATTTATATATTCTATTTTAATTTCTATGAGGCTATTTTTAGTATTATGCGCGATCAATCAATCAATCAAGAAATCCATCAATCAATCAATCAATCAATCAATCAACCAATCAAGAAATCCAACAATCAATCAAGAAATCCATCAATCAATCAATCAATCAATCAATCAATCAAGCAATCAATCGTTTTCTAATTCTAAGCAAAC
Source organism: Dictyocaulus viviparus (assembly GCA_000816705.1). NCBI lineage: Eukaryota > Metazoa > Nematoda > Chromadorea > Rhabditida > Metastrongylidae > Dictyocaulus > Dictyocaulus viviparus. The sequence continues at coordinate 144,452 of KN716481.1, read as the reverse complement.
GTTCAACTTATTCAATAGAGTATGTGAGGTATACTATGAAAACAATACTCAATAAAATTTAAATATCATAAGAGGATAGAGAAAAAGAGAAAAAAAACGAAAAACAAAATTATAAATCTAAAAGTGATAATGATTGAGGTAAAGAATTAATCATAGAGTTATTCAGAATTCCTGTATTGCTAGTAGAAATGAAATCATCGGAAAAATCAATAAGATTTTCTTCACATCCATCCACATTCATTACATTACATAAACGAGCCTGAAAAAAAGAAGAAGAATAAAATATAAGAATAGAAATATATAGAGGGAAAAAGAGAAACATCGATTCTGAAGAGTTCAATTATGAGGGAAATATCTAGGATCTAACTCATTTTATATAGACGTACAAAATATCATTATGTACATTCCGATGAGGAAGAGATGCTTTGAAACGGCAAAACAAAAAAAAAGCAGAAACTAAGAGAAAAATGAAGCTTCATCTCGAATATTTGCATTATCAGTGAGTTTTTTCTATTCATAATCTTTTTCCTAAGATACAACTTTGCGCTATTCATTATATTTTCACTTTATTGTTAATATTTACAAAATAAGGTAATGTATTAAGATTGATAAAATGAGGTACGAGTTAAAAAACTATTCGTAGAGGTACTTTAGAGTTTTTCTATTCTGAAGCCACTAAAACGTAAAGATTAGTGAATGGAACCATATCGAGAAGTCGACCAATTCTATGTAGCAGAATGCGTCTACGCATTCGTGTTCAACGTGTATCATGGAACTAGTTCAGTACCAGCACGGTCTATACACTAAGCCAAGCTGATCATTCTTCATCAGGTCAGTGATGTTCCTCTTGAATCATATTTTATTTCATTATCATTATTATTCAATCATATTTCTACTGAAAAAACTGCATTAAATTATTCTATTAGAATTCAATATTATAATCAATTCCACTTATAAAAATTATAAATTATTGGCGTATCAAAAATTGTGTTCGTCCTCATCAAGTACATATCTAATCCCAATGTGCTGTTGTAAGAAATAGATGGGTCTAATTTATTCTATCCGGTGGCACTGTGGCTCATCCGTGGAGGAAGTACCACAGTGACACGCAGACCCATGTTAGTACTCTGGTGCTTCCTGAGCACACCAAGTCCGCTCTCTCTGGGTTCGATAAATCGGTTGTACCAAAGGAGTGTGGTTAGAATGACTAGCACTGACTTGGTGAAGAGTGATCGACTTAAGTCACTGTACAGACCGGGCTGGAACTCAATAACCTGCCTCAAAAGCTGGTGAACACAAATGCGAAGGCTCATCTCGCAACAAGGATTGATCAACATCAAAGCATATTTTATTTTATACTTGTTGTTTCTATCCACAATCAAATCTCGTAAAGAAATAAATTACCTTATTTTCTTTGAGTAAGCTAACCAACTCTGCATAATTAAGTACATCCTCTCCGGGTTTGTCGTCGTCTGTTTCATCTGGTTCTACAAGAGCAAAATCAACTAAACGACTAACTACTCGTACTCGTGGATGATTCCGAACGACACGAATTGCCTAAAAGAAAAGTAAGTAGACCTATTCAGTTGTTTGCCAGTTATTCGTTATATAAACACAATTTTTTTTCGATTTCTTAAAGTTAAATATGCAAATTAGAAGATATGAACTGTCAAATTATCACATTTTTACAGTTTCCGTTTAAGTCAGGGGAGGTCACGTCCCTCTTTGGGTGTGTCACGTTTATGTAACCGTAATGAACTGCAAAGAGCAATGACTCTAATGAGCTCAGATGCACTTTCTGTTATGATGAAAAATGGTTTGGAATAATGGCATTATCCTTCTGATTCGTGAAAGCTTGCGATTTTCTGAGTCTCTTCTACCACCTGAAAACGTTTCAGCCAGAACACAAACCAAACTGAAAAGATTTTAAGCCAAGCATCGAAGAATTGATGGTCCCACGTAGTAGAGTGATGGCAGACCATCCAAGTATTCTAGTAATTGAGCAATAATAGGGAAATGATAGCAACAGCAACATTCCTAGCAACATTTTTTGTTTATAAAAATATAAAATCACTGTTATATGACTTTGAAGCAAGAGCGGATGAGAATGAAGCATTGTATTTTGAGGTTAAGGTCCGCATGCTCTTCTTTCCTCAAAATTTCTTGACTGTTGAAAAAATTGGATGTATTTCTACGTCAAAGTTGTAAAAATACATTAAGCAATTACAATATATAAACAGCTTTTGGATTTTTATAATAATCAAATTTTTCAGTGAAAACATTTACAGTGAGACATAGTCGATCAAAGACCACTTTGTGAAAGTTTGTTTTGCAATAAACCTCAAATTGTTTCTCTACCTCAAATATTAAATGAGGTGGTGTCTTTTTTTACCAATATTCTTCGAGTTTTATTATGTTGATAAGATACAGAAGCTATGACGAAATTAACACAATTGATTAGTTACTACGGTAAGTTCTATTTATTTGCTCTACCTGGATACACTGTAACGTTTGAATCTTAAGTGATAACGTATCTACTTAACACAGGACATACACGGATACGACTTTTCAAGTGAGCTTCCGATAAAAAAGTACTTTGAGGTTTCATTTTTGTGTCTTCTAACTCAAAACAACTGATAGCTTATCACCTATAGATAACTAAAGAATGACGTGATCAGATCGGAATGCCAGTCAAGAAACAAATGAATTTTTGGGCGTGAAGAAGACGCAGGGCAGAATTTGCGGAGAAAATCCGAGTTTTTCGATGAATTTTTATCAACACTGTTTTTTTATAAACCACAATACATCCAGGCTTACATTTTCTTAGTGAGTGATAAGCAGAATCTTGATGACTCTGATGATAACTCTGATAAGGTAACTCCGATGAAAAACCATTGTTGTTAAGCTAATTGTTATAGGCAAACTCAAAGCAAACAGCGATTGAATTTCTACTAGAATCGAACTAATACTGAAATTTGTTGGGGCGCTGATCCCCTTTTCAGTTATTCAGCCATTATTCAGGTATGTGGTAGAAGTTCATAAGTTTCTAAATAGCTTCAAAATGTCATCTGAAGAGAAGAGATACTCATATGTTTGAAAAGCTCCAGGAAGAAAGAAGTATAGAATTACTTATCAAGAGCATTGAATAATCAACAACGATGTTACTAAATAATAATCAAAAATAATCATGTTACTCTCAATAGGTATTAAATAGAGTGGGCCAATCTGTCGCCAAGGTAGTGCTGCTTATCCCCCCGGATAAACTCGGTACTAATCCACCGACCACCGTGGATTGGAGAACTTGGTTAGCTTTTGGCTAAATCCAAACCCAAGCATATGGTAACAAGCCGCCATATAACCGGTGCTACGTCTCTGTGACCCTTAAGGCGATTTATTGAGTAATCATGATGAAGCGTTTATAGTTCCCATACTAACTAGTAATATTTCCAGAAGTACAGAGGTGCAATGACAAACAACGAAGACAATAGTGTGACTTTTCCTCAAGAAAGGATTGTTTAATACTCATTTTATGCAAACTTAAATAGTAAAAAAAATAAATATGAGAAAAAAGGTGGATGTTTTGTACGTATCTCATCAAATCCTACATCCTTCATTTAGAACGTAGTGGGCTTGTTTTAAGCCTACTGACATCATCTTATCGTACAAATTTCTTTTAGATTCTTCTTAAGGCTTTTACCTCAATCATGAAAACAATATGGCAACCAACCTTTCTCCAACCGAAAATTTGCGATAATTTGATTACACATTTTTCTTCATTGGTTAGTAACGCCTCTGCGGGCCACTGAATGAGTTAATAAAATATTTTATAAGCCGTACAATATTAAGTATGTAAGATCAAATCAGCCCGTATTTACATCAGAAGCTGTTGAATATCCTATATACTCTGTTGAATAGGTTGGATTAAGTTGATCAAGTTGGAATTCTGTTGAAGTATCTTTTGGTTGTCTTGTCTGAAACCACTAGATCTAGATTTGTCAAATATTTCATATATTGTCTGAGGAAACTATTATATTCCTCGCTGTGGCACCTCCTCAACAAAACTATTCAGAATTTCTGTTTAACGATATTATTTGTTAGCAGTTGATAATGGAAATTTGTTACCTTATTTTCTAGGATATCCGATTTCTCTCCATCTACTACCAAGGCAGGTGAAGAATTAACATTTTTAAAGTATCCATTGTAATGATGTGAAGATGAACTTGAACCAGCTGTAGATGTTCCAGAGCTCCCGTATGATCCACTCTTACGAGGTACAAGTCGATAAATAGAATTTGGATTTCCCAGATAGTTTGGCAATGATGAGGTATCCGTAAATCGAGGCTCGTCCTATATATATAAAATGTTACTACAAGAGTACAATTCAAAATGCACAACTTTGACTATTAAACTGCTGCATCATCAATACGCTCACCTCAAAGAAATCTTTCGCTGGCCTCAGGTAATCGGGGAGAAAATCATCTTGATTCTTTTCGCTATCACTGGACATAAGTCTGGGAATTTGTGATCGATAATATTCCGAGGGTTGCCTGAAGAGAAACAATTCATTAAATCATAGAGTTTCAGTGTTGATTGATCCCTGTTCTAGGCCGTGCCTACGCATTTTCAACGTAATATCGTGGATGTGGTTGAATGCGATTTTGCTCTATACAGTCACTAACTATTCTTCAAGCTAGTGCTGTCAATTCAACTCAAATTCCTTTGGTAGTAATTTAGCGATCCCGGATGGATGGTAGACATGGTAGGCCTGGGAGTTGCCGAAGAACTTATTCGAGCCTACGTGTCACTGTGACACCTCAACCACTGCGCTACTGCCACCCCTACCTGGTGTCATTTCGTGATTAACAGCAATTGATACAGTTTTCATTCTCATATAATGATTTTTCCACAATGTTAGCATAAGACATAATAATAATAATATAATAATAATAATAACAATATTATAATACATAATATTGACTTCTTGCGAAACGGTACCATTTGTACGTTATTTACTTCCACGTTAAAGCTCCTAATAACTCGACTTACATTACTACGTTAACAGCTACGTTTACTTTACTACGCCACTTCTATTTACTAATTTACTGTTTATCATTCACTTTCTAGAATAGGTAAATAGAAAAAAAACAACAAAGCAATACCGGACAAAAACAATTTGGTTGCAAAATAGCAGTTAATACTTTTGTTTATTCATCTTCTGTTTACAAAATGGGAGAGCGTATCGTAGTGCATCCAAACTCGAATCAGTTCACGCAGGCTTACGATCGTCCCGGGTCTACCGAGCCCACAATACGTCCGAAATTGGTAAATTCAACCAAGTAAAAATACAAATAAGATCAAAAGCAAAAAATACTAAACTGAAGTCAATTTATTCAGTCACTCAGTCTCGCACTCAATCACATCAACGATGCCAAAATATGTTCCAAGAAATACTCCAGAATACTTACTCTACTTCGAATCGTCGATGTAATTCTCTAACATGTCGTCGTCCGTTCACAGAAAATGCCTTAGGAGATCGGCCATATTTGCTAAATGTTAAGTATTTCCTTCTCTTACTTTGACCTCTCGGGCAATCTGCTTTATTGTCATTTTTCAATGCATGAAAAAATTGAAGCCGACGATTGATTCCAAGACAATTTTTGATAAGCTAACAAAATCGTGACGTCATTAGCGATCGCTTATATAACTGAGGCATAATTAATTAAGAGATCACATTAAAACGACTTCCAATACCATCTAAACCATCCACAGTTTGCACTACCGATAAGTTCAAAATTGTCTATGGTTTTGAACGAATCATAATTTGAATATGAACGTAAAGCTTCATTATTCATAACAATTAATGTGACGTCATTGTAGAATTACAGTGAAATCCAAGGTATCTGGAGCAAACAAATGTTCTTTCTTCACTCAATTATATTATGGGAAAAAACTCAGTGAAATATCATTTGCTTGTCGGCGTTGGTTTGTTTCAGTTGAGTCAAATCATGTAAACAAAAATCGAGTTCCTTAATTTCAAAGCAGTTGTCGGCGGGTGCTCCTTACGAGCATGCGACCTCTTGATAATTACAGAACCTTCAAACTTCCTATTCAATGCGCTGAATGTAAGACAACTCATTAATCAAATTTATGAGCTACTGTATGAATATGAGCTATGTTTGAGCTAGCTATGAGCTACTTTATAATTCATGAGCTATTTATGAGCTATCAGTGGACAGATATATGATGTTAACTGAAAAGCTGCTTATCGAGATAATTATACGAGAATTAAAGGAATACAAAGAAGAAACGCAGATTAGCGATATACCCGATCGATTTTATAGACTGTTTCTGAACGCACTTCCATAGGCTACAGTACCCAACCGTCTTGCATTAACATGCACAGAACATAACTTGGAGTATTAACAATTACAATCTCTGAATGGTTATATTATCTACTGCTCTGTCCTCTTACATGACAGTAGGCAGCATCTTTCGAAGTGCTGCAGGCAGCACACCACCACACTAGAGACTACTTGCTTTTCAGTAGTTTTCGTTGTTTTATTTTTCTTACAGAAAAACGTTCATGAGAGAATGAAATCTTACTCATATCCAAATCTTCTGCTTAATCCTCTTGCATAACTGTAGCCTCTTCCATCAATAGGATTTGTCTCCGGCGGGTAAACTCTTCTATGTGCATGAGTTAAGCATCTTGGAGGTAATTTGACTGGAGGTAAAGGCATAGAAGGTTTGAATGATATCACAGCATGTAGAAGAGTACGCCACGCTACTGAAAGAAAAAGATGCGGTTAGTGAAACATTGATATTAATCTATAGTGAGACATCATGCTTATACATATTATGTGACTATGAGCTCATAGATATGCTCAGCGCATGGATTTCCCTCCGTTTTCTCTCTAATTTACGCGACACGTAGTCCTCCGATTTTCGATGATATGCAGACAAAACGCTGTTGAGAAATTGGGCTTATACCTCACACTTTCTTCACATAGGTGGTTAAGGTTTTATAAAGGTTTAAAAAAGGTTATTGTTTTATAAAGGTTCTATAGAGGTTTTTTTTTTGTCTATAGAAATAGAAGACGTTGTTTTTTGAAAACTTTTCCTCACCACAATTTCACAGGAAATTTCGTAGGTGAACAAATTCTACAGCATCCAGAACGAATTAAATTCAAAGAACTCTGATGTCGTTACTCTTATTTATAAAATAACTTACAGTATACTTTGGTCTACTCTAGCACTAATACGGTATAGACTTTTACATCCTAATAATATTGATAATTGGATCTTAGCTCGTCCTTTTGATCATATCACGTTTCATACTTGGTCTAGTAATTTGAAGATTTGACTTCAGAGTTCAGTAATATGGTCAGTACGGTTGATTTCGGTTACATAGCAGTAAATAGGAAGTATAAATAAGCTCAAAATTTCACTCTACAGTAATAGCAATAATTGATAGATTCACACAGTATGATAAAGAGGAGGCATTAGAGGTAGTACGCTTGGTTGAAATGACTCATACCTCATATCCCTGCATTTTAACGATATATTTTTGTATTTTAAAGATATAATTTCTATACACTACATTACTCTATTATCTTCAGCTATTCTTACCTTGTTCTGGAACAAGGGCGCAAAGTTTTGTAAGCCAATGTCGTTGATCACGCAACACCATCTGTTGAACAGAACATCGTGGCCAATCAGGATCCGATAATGGACATTCAAGAGTGGACTGTAATACGTAGCTTCAAAATATTCAGCTTGAGCCCTAGATGAAGATCTCTTCAAGC
>KN716481.1:103937-119052 GCA_000816705.1 Dictyocaulus viviparus | reverse complement strand
TCAGTCCCTCAGCTAACTTCATTTTTATAAGCAAATTGAAATAATTATGACCTTTTATGAATGAGGACATTTTCACTTTTACTCGCCTCTGCACCACTTTTAGCTTCCAATATGATGATTCAGTGACCAGAAATTAATATGATATATAATGTGTTTTTCCTGTGCATGTAATTTGAGTGATAAAATAGAGATTACTCGACAGAGTATTCTCTACAAAAATTCAGCTTCACCCTTATCATATCACTCTGACAGGATAAAAATATGAAAAGCTCTCAAACCTTGAACATATGCTACACTCCCTCCCTTCTTATCTATATCGGTACTTCTGTCGGTGTTCTTCTTAAAAACTTATTCTATCGAGAATTTTCTTGACTTACTCATTTCGGACATATGAATCTTAGACCAAGTACACCTCGCTAAACTTGGTCTCAGTGAGGTTTATTTCCATAGACACATTCTGCTTTTTATCACCTTTGATACGTTAGTTTGTGTTTCAATTCCATATTTTCAATAAAAGTTTATTCATGGAAGTTTGAGGCACATCCCCCACTTCGGAATAAACTTTACGTCTACCAAACCTGATGCAATATATATGCCGTCAGTTTTGTGCATCCGTTTATTGATATTATAATGGAAGCATTTAAATAGATGTAGCATAAAACCACTTAAGCGGACCTGTCTGTTGCCACGTTAGTCCTGCCTAACCTCACATATAATTTACAAGCTCACTTACGCTGAGGAGATGTAAGATATGGTTAGCCTGGTGCCGAACTCAAACCGATGTATATGGTACTAAGTCTGAGTGTCAGCCCAACTCCTCCTACTGCTACAAAGTGATGTCCGTATCATGTATAAACTATTTTATTTACTTTATTCCTAGCGCAACTGTTAAATGAAATGTTTGATGTGATTTGATGTAGTCGATTTCTCTCGTATTCAAAGCTGGTTGTCTTATCATACTAATCAGATGCAGAAAAGCGATTTGAACTTTGGTTGAGATGACGTGGTGAAAATCAAATATTCAACAATGCAACACGATGGAAACCCTTCTGGATTATTTTCTATTGAATAAACAATAGTTAAGTTTGCAAAATAGCAGACATCTTCAGATTTTCTATTATTCTACACAACTGTAGATGTTATGACAAATGACAACTTTTCAAAAGTGAAGCTAATTTGGTTATAATTAATGACAGAAAAAAATCTGGAGTTAGTAATTGTTGCCTTGAATAGTTTAAATCGGAAAAAACGACAACATTATAGCGAATAGTTGTTACTTCATTTTCCGTTCTGCAATCATCGCTTTAACGACAAAGTAATGAAAAACCTCGTCACTCATATCATATGGAGTGCAGTTATAAGAGCATCTAGTTTCCTCCGTTTTTTTTTCACCATCCCTTCCACCTCTCCACATTACTCCATTCAACGCTTTTCCATTTTCTTGTTTATCCCCGACTCTCCACACTTATCAACTGTATTGTTGTGTTAGTTTTTTTCATATTCAATAGAGGCTTATTTATCCACTTTTCAGGTACATCATTCAAGTTTCAGCCTCAAACACACAATCGATAGCGGACTCATTAATTTTTGTTGTATTCAGAGGTTGCAATGATATCATATCAATCAACCGAAATGAGTTATATCTAAGATCGAAGATATACCTGTATTAATGTAATAGAATTTTGATACTCTACAGAACAGCTATAAATAGAAATCGGTAAAATGTGTCAGTTTATTCTCCCAGTGTGATGAAGAATACTGAAAGCATTGAAATAATGGATATTTTCAAATTTGCTGTATATCTACTGGTGTATTGGTGTGATCAACAACGGCATGCAAATTTTTACAAACTACAACTTTTTTTCTGGTCAATTCAAACTCTTATTGTTAATAGATATCTATGATAACAACATTGTGACTCGATTTCGAGGTGGATTCAGATTTCTATACCAAAACGATAGATGTGAGTATAAGAAATCAATGTAGCCACCTTCAAGCATTTAAAATTGAAAGAAAAAGTCATAAGACTCATATCTACAACAATTTGGTATAATTGTATAATTTTTGAAGCTAACGCTAAATAATTGATAGTGGTTTTTAGTATTCAACTGAAACGAATGAAGAACACGAATCCCTTGAATCCTCTTTAAATGTACGAATTTGAGGATAGAAATCATTCGACAGAACACATTAAAATGATCACCTTCGTCGCTTTATCCCTCTTTATTTCAGTGAGTTTATCATGTTATATGTGTATAGGTCATAATTATAGAGCGAAGGCTTAAATGAACGTTTCTCCAGGTGCTTCATATTGGATGTACACAAAAGCTTGGAGGTTGTTGTGATTTTTTTGATCTTCTTCTTAGCCAACTTGATAACCTTTCGATTAGATGTATCAAATATATCATTTTTTCGATTAAGATATGGATTGTGTTCAAATATCAAATATGGATAGGCAAATGAGAAGAAATGTCTTAGAGCAACACAATTGGAAGAGGTCGCAGCTCATCTGTCTTGCTTTACAAAAAATATTGATTTTTTAATTTATTTGGAATACAGATTGCTAAAAACTATGTAAAAAGAACTTCTTGATTGAGGTACTTTCTTGCTGGCGGATATCCGTTTCCCGATAAACGACAAGTACAGTATCCCACCGCTAGTGACATGAGTGTTTTGGTGAGGAAAATTTTGTTCTCGTCCAAGGAATGTTATCACTTATTTTTATCATTGTAATCAAATCACGTTAATATTTTCAGTACTACGATTGCTTACTAGAGGATTTGGCTTATGCAATTGCATCACAATGTAATGTAAACAAACCAAATTTCAACTATGTTGGTAGCAACAACGCTACGTGGAATCTTCATGGGTTCAACTCCGATTCAATTGATAAGGTCAGCCGTGAAATCTCTGCATTTTATTTGAAAAATAACCATAACCAATAAAGGAAGGAAAGTTCTGAATGACATATCAATACTAGTGAATTGTGAAGTGAATTGTCACTTTTTCAATTCCAGATGATTGATAAATGGTGGGAAACTGGACTGAACAGTAGAAGCCTCGTTGATTTGAAGCCATCACAGCGAAATGAAGCGATGATACCATTTTTGCAGGTTACTAAAGACAAATACTCTATTTTAATATTCATGAGAATAAGAAATAACCTAAAGCTAAAGTGTTTTATCCATTATTATTATTGTGTGTATATTTTATATGTGGATATAAGAGATAGAACTGAAAATTCAGAACTGTTTAGGAATGAAAGGCTGTTCAGTGTTAATCAATTCCTAGGCGAGTTCAACTTATATACTCGCTTTCATTGTGATATCTCTAACGTTACTAAATGCGAATATTGTTTACGCATTGGCTTAAAAAGCTTAATGATACATTATTCTGCTTTGAATAATCCAGTTATGGAATCAAAAAAAAAAACATCGCTAGCATATATCGAGCTCTACCGTTCGGTAAGTTAAACTACTACTGTGCTACGCCCTAAGCTGCAACCTTGATAGTCCACTAAAACAATAATAATAGATAATAAGATAAGATCAATCCCTTATGGTGGGATTGCGCCCCCGTATTCATGTTCAACGTGATATCGTGGAGGTGGTTGAATGCGTGCCTGGTCTATGCAGTGACTTGAGTTGACCACTCTTCACCAAGTCAGTGCCAGTTATCTTACCCAGATTCCTTTGGTACCAATTTACCGACCCCGGAGGGATGATGGGTTTGATAGGCCTGGGAGGCGGCCGCGAACCGATTCGGACCGGCGTGTCACTGCGGCACCTCCACCGCTGAGCCACTGCGCCCCGCACTAAAACAATATTATAACAAATATGAAAGTCTAGTAATATCTTTATTATCTATTTCGTTCTTTGACATTTATTAATATATCTCATATTGACTAAGTCTAAATGAAGAAAACATTAGATGGCCAATGGAAAGACAAACAGAATTGGATGTGCTTATGAGATTTGTGATGAAGAATCGTTTAACGATTATGTGCTGTTTGTTTGCGTTTATGGAGAGCAGTAAGTATAAACACTATATCAACGTAATATTCTCATAAAATTCATTGTATTTATACATTTAGTACAATAAGACTTCGTCAATCGATATACACCAGAGGTCCACCATGTGACTCATGCAGAAACAAATGCACCTTCAATAAAAGATTGTGCGCTATCTGAACTACATGAAAACTCAATGTTATTAATACATTTTTTTTCTCTTTCAAAATAAAAGCTGGTAACATTGCAACGAATTTTCAGTGAAAGTATTGTGTCGATGTTTGCGAAAATGATGAATTTGTTCTATTGAATTGGTTGCTATTACTTTCATTCAATTATTGCAATTGATATTACATGTTATGGTGATTGGTGTTTAGCAGCCGAACGATACAATAATGAACAATACTATAGAAAAAAGATAGGACAATGAGAAGGGGACTCGTACGTGTATGGTACGTAGACGATCTATAGAATGAAGCGTGCACTTAAGGTTGAAGACCTTCTACAAGCCACTTGAGACTATATGAAACTATTACTGATTGATGGCCAACAATGCTTCGGGCAAAATGTGATATGTTTCAACGTATGTAGAAATAAGAAAATAACAGATTATGATTCGTTGCTATGCCTAGCATATCATGTAAGATCATTTTCATAATATTCTTACACGTCGCATCGTATCTTGGATTACCTGCAATCTTTTCAACATGTTATGGTTCTTTAAACAGTCTTTGCCTTTTAACTATACACTTGTCTGAATAAGGTCTGCCAAGACAATTCGCATTTACATGATGTTGTCAGCTTAATAGTTTCATTGACTGAGAAGTTCAGAGATGACTACATAACTGGTATTCGACATCCTCATGACTTCTTTTAAAGCCTAAGGTGTGATTTATTTTCATTAAGACGAGTTTCTTGGAAGAAGAGAAAAAAGTTTAGATATCTTGACTGCAACCTTGTTTAGCAATACTCGGGGTTGGTAAACAGTGTTTTATTGAAAAGACAACACAACACAGAAACAGGTTAACGTCTCGGCAGAATCGCTTTCTTCAGAACCTAAAGAAAGTCTATGTCAGTTGTTTAATAGATTCTATTCAATCAAACACTAACGTTAACCTTGCAGCAGAAATGTAGAGAATATTCTTCCATTTAATCTCTAATTTATCACTCGAATTACATGCAAAGGAAAGTTATATTACGTATTATATTAATTTCTGGCTTCTGAGTCATCGTATCAAAAGTTGGAAATGGTGAAGAGGCGAGTGAAAGTGCAAATGTACTGGTATAGAAAAATCTCCTCTATCACATAGAGGATTTTTCTATCCTCAACTCTATCTAACCTATACTCTATAGTCTAGCTAAAATCTCCCTCTCGTTTCTATATTCACTCTTCCCCTATATTTCTGTTCACCCATCGGTATACATCAATCGATGTGTCGGTCATTCACACCGATCTATCGATACCTTGCCAGGCATGAGATGGCTCCTCCCATTAGCTGCCACCATTCCTTTACGAAATCGGTAACACACTGTCCGCGCAACACGCTATTATTCATTTCCACCATATTAGTTTACTTATGATATAATTTACTCAAATCATATCAATATCTTCATATTACTTACTTTCATGTATTGAGTAGTAGGACTTCTTCACTCTTTATACATGAATAATTCGTCCAACCTTTCCTAAGTATAATCAGACTATAACAGTATTTATTCTCATCTGATACATTGGTCTATCATGCATTTCTTACTGAATCACAATCCCTTTATATTGTATTTTATTGTATGAACTGTCCGTTATTTATTATTGTTGTTTGTTGTCTTGTTATTGATATGTATTTATATAAAGGTTTAATTACCCAAGTTTGAGGTAACTAGTCAACTACAAGAGAACTATCGATCGTCTCCACACTCAGTACACACAAATCCTACACGCACCTCTAAATCATCACGGTGCGTATCCCTTAAGAGTCAATGGGGCTCATCTATAAGATCTAACGGCTCAACTACTTGGTGCCCAACCACAGGGGCTCAAGTATATGCTGCCCAGGACAAATACAACTGGCTCATGAAATGTCACAATTATTTCGTTATTTCGGTTTCCTTCTGGAATCGAGCTAAGCTGTAGACAGAAAAGGACATTATTTCTACATACTGAACTCTCCGCCTCCTGCCTAAGAAGCAGTTACAGTAAACATCTCCTCCATACTCCTCATGCATGACCTCTAACCAATCTCCTTTCCCCTTGCCATTAAACTGATCGTCGTTGTCTCATTATATCATGAATCTCATACAATTTTCATGATTACCTCGTAACCGATTATATTCGATCTTCATATATCAATCTTTCCTTTTTTATCTGATTAATAATAGTTATAATTGTCCTATAATTATCCGATTACATGATCACATTCATATGATTCCTACTATGAATATCCTTGATTTGTCGTCATTGTAGTCTCGATGTAATGTTTTTGTGTATTGTTTAAATAAAGGTTTAATTATCCAAGTTTGAGATGCAGTCACTCAAGTTTGGAGCAGACACGCATAAGAGATCCCCTAACCTAAAGTTTCAACATCCAGTCAAACACACTTCATCCAACACCTTTGAAAGTGGATTTCCACTACTGTTTGCGGAGGCAATCGTTTATAGAGACGGCATAGACACTAATGTCTGGTATCAAGTCAGACCATCAACCTTCTATTATTATATGGTGCTAGGTCAAGCATATCCATGAAGCACTCATCCTTCTTACCTAATCTTGAAACTCTGGCATTTATCCATAGCGCTCTTAGTAAGTTTCGCGCGGATGTTCTTGTTCCATGAATTTCGATCTCGATTTCGAAATGGACACCGTTATGCTTTTCAATCCTGTGTGCGCCTAGTGGGATGATAATCCTATGTTTTTAGGATTGGCTATCCTTTAACCTCGGCATTTGTAAATTGAATATCTTGATTGTAACTTTGTTTAGCAATACTCGAGGTTGGTAAACAGTGTTTTATTGAAAAGAAAATACAACACAGAAACAGGCTAACGTCTCGACAGAATCACCTTCATCAGAGCCTAAAAAGGTCTATGTCAACTGTGTGGTCTATTCAATCAAACACTATCGTTAATCTTGCAAAAGAAAAACCTAATCTAAAGTTTTAACACCCAGTCAAACCCACGTCGTCCCAAATACTCACCTTTAAAGTGGCTTTCCTCTGTTATTTGTGGAGGCAACCGTTTATAGAGACAGCATGGACAGTAATGTCTGGTATTTAATTAGACCAACAGCCTTATGTATGAGGCTAGGTTATGCATATCCACAAGGCACTCATCTTTCCTGTTCAATTTTCGAGCTCTGGTATTCATTCAGAGCGCTTCCAACAACTTCCGCGCGGGTGTTCTTGTTCCCTTGCGCAAGGATTTTGACATTAAATTCAAAATCGACCCCGTTATGCTTTTCAACCCTATGTGCACCTAGTGGGGTGTTTATCCTAAGTTTTGTTTGTTTTGAATAAGATCAGATATATTATACCTGATTTCATGCAATCACCGCTTTTCCCATTTGCCATATGATGCACGCTTTCGTCATGCATAAGCGGTCGTACATACGGTTGCGAATAAGTTAGTGTTTAAGAGAATTTGATAGGATTTATATAATCGTTACCAAATCTTCTAATTTTGCCCTTTTGAGACATCACTTAACAGCTATGCTTACATTTCATGGGAGACAACTCTAATGCAGGCAGAATACTGTTTATTTTACCCTCTATATCTAATGAAGTAACATTACATTACCCGAATTTGCAGATTAATCGTTCGGCTACTGAGCACGGACCATCATAACGTGTTACATCGATTATAATAAATAATAAAACGATAGCAACCCATCCAATGAAACAAAGCCATCATTTTCGTAAATATCGACAAAATACTTCTACTGTACATTCGTTTCTACTATTATTATATACTATTTGTGAAATATTATCGTTTACTCACTATCATTAACAATTTTAAAAAACATTAATTAGACTTCTTCTTAATTGGAATCTTTTCTATTAGTTAGGCTTTTTCGAACAGGAACAAGCTTTTCCGTCTCGAAAATTTTTTATCTCATGAAACAAAGTTTTTTTTCTTCATAAGCTTTTCTTTTCTTTCTTTTAATGATTTATGAGTGATCTATTTAATATGAAATTATTTCAACTAGAACGAATAATTTTTACAGGCAACATATTCGGTTAACAGAATTGGAATAAAGTTAAGGTTGGAGGTTGGCTTTTCTTGGAATTAAATATGCTTGCGTATTAGTATTGCTTTGTCAGTTGAATGTGCTGAGATGTATTTGATGATGTTTGTAGGTAATATAAGATAGAAAAAAACGTGTAAGACTACTATGAAAATCACCTAATCAGATATGAACACATGGAATATCACTGGGAATAACTAAATGAAAACGATAGCAACTAATGTAAGGTCTTTCTAGTTAAGGTTTTCTACCAAGTCGTAATCATTATTGCAAATATCGACAACGTACTTTTACTGTTGCTTCTTCGCTGCAGTGAACTAGCCTTTATTTTAGAAGAAAAAATATATTAATAATATCGAGTTCTCATGTAGTTCAAACAGCGCACAATCGATTGTTGAAAGTGCATTTGTCTCTGCATGAGCCGCATGGTGGACCTCTGGTGTAGATCGGTCGACGAAGTCTTACATTTCTAAATGTAGAAATACAAAAAAATCTATGAAAATATAAAATCGATATCACGTTTATACTTACTGATCTCCATACGCGCAAACAAACAGCACATATACATTGTACATATCTCGATCACAAATCGCATAAGCACAACCAAGTTTGATTGTTTTTCCATTTGCCATCTGTTATTTTCTTTCTTTAGATTCAGTCATCATAAAGTATAAAAATAAATGTTGAGAAAAAAAAATAATAAAGATAATACTAAGTTTTTATATGCGTGAGCGTTACGCAGCAGTAGAGCATCTAGTGAATTGAGTTCTGATTGGTCGAGTTCCATATATGCTAGCGACGCTTTTTTTTTCTTTTGATTCCATGAATGGATTATTCATTTTCAGTCAGAGTTATTTTTACTCACTATGAATATTGTAATAGAGTATTTATCCTTAATAACCTGCAAAAATGGTATCATCGCTCTATTTTGCCGTGATGGCTTCAAATTAACGAGACTTCTACTGTTCAGTCCGGTTTCCCACCATTTATCAATCATCTGGAATTGAAAAAGTGACAAAAGATAAAATAATCCAAGAAATGATAAAAATGTTTTATTTTAAATTTTCATGAAAAACATTAGTCAAATTTTCGAGAAAAACATCAAAATTCACTTCAAAACTTCCTGTCGTTCGCCTTCAAACTTTTTTCCATTCAATATGTTAAAATTTCTAAGGAATTGATAGATTTTACAGCTGACCTCAGTAATTGAATCGGAGTTGAAACTATTATAATTCAACGTTGCGTTGTTGCTACCGACATAGTCGAAATTCGGGTCGCCGGCATTACATTCTGTTGCAATCGCATAAGCGTGTCCCTCCAATGTGCAGTCGTAGTACTGCAAATATTAGCGTGATTTGATTACAATGATAAAAATAAGTAATAACATTCCTTTTACAAAAACAAAGTTTTTCTCACAAAAAGACTCATGTCACTAGCGGTGGGATACTGTACTTCGCGTTTATCGGGAAACGGATATCCACCAGCGAGAAAGTATCTTAATCAAAAAAAAATTTTCTTCTTGTTTACACATTGCTATCTGCTATTCTAACAATCTGTCTTCGAATGTCTTAAATAAAAAATCGACATATTTGTAAAGCAATGAGGAGAAGAGTTCGAACCTCTTCCAATTGTGCTGCTCCAAGACCTTTCCTCTCATTTGCCTATCCATATTCGATATTTGAATACAATCCATATCTTAACCAAAAAGAAAAATCATACATAAAATCTAGATGTTGTTAATTTTGCAGTGAAAAAATGTCAATTGCATAGGAAAATCACGACAACCTCCAAGCTTTTGTGTGCATCCACTCCGAAATACCTGAAGAAACGTTCACTTAGGTCTTCGCTACACAATTATGATCTCTATCAGTACACATATAACATGGTAAACTTACTGCAATGAAAAGAGATAGGGCCACGATGGTGATCATTTTTCTGTGTTCTGTCCAATGATTTCTCTCCTCAAATTCCAGCATTTATAAGGATTCGACATGCCCGTTTGTTCTGATCGAATACTAAACACCACTACCAATTATTTTGTCTGGGCTTATGAGATCACGTAATCACAGAATTCTGATGAATTATGGCTTTAATGCTCTTTTTTTTTAGATTTAAATTAAACACGACAGATCGATTTGTTTCATTCAATCAAATATTTGTCATTGAACAATCGAAATCTGAAGCTACTTCAAAATCAGGTGATGAAGACGTTATTGAAGAATCATTAAGAGTTCATTGAAGAATCGTCCTTGAAAACGATGAAAGTTGCCGTAACAAAGAGTGAAGGTAGTTTTTTTTTTCACATTATTATATAAATAGATAAAGGAAGGATTTTAAGACATCTATAAATTGAACGTTTTCAGTGTTTTTTTATTAATCTAAAAAAAAGAACTATAACATTCCAACAATTTCTAAATAAAGTTTTTCTTTTGTTGAGTTTTTTATTTTACATTAATTCAAGCAAATTTAAGTTGTTTTCTTTTTAATTGACCGATATGGTATCATAGCAACCTCTGAGTGCAATACAAATCAATAAGTCCATTATCGATTATGTGTTTTAGGCTTACAAATTCATATGATCAGAAATTTTTTTGTATCACGGCATATGACATTTAAACATTTAGTGGTATTTTATTTGATTAAAATCATTGGAAACTACATCTCGATTCATTATACCTTCACCAAATATCTTTGGTTAATTTATAATTTCTTCTCGTGGCTTAGTGGTCGAGTATAATTTATAATGACATCGATACGCAAGTGCGAATAAAGCTAGTCATCGACCCTAAGGTTTAAAATGTCTTTCCATCCCTCCACGGTCAGTTAAATGAGTTCGTGCTTAAGAAAATCGTATTAATAAATATAATATAATATAAATACTAGTGCCTTGGTGAAGAGTGGTCAAATTGAGTCACTATATAAACCAGCTCAATGTTTACCAGCTAACCAGACGGAGCTCCCTAACAATACTGGCAATATATACACAGAAATGATAAGTGGAGCATTTCGTAATGGCTGGCCCAGGATCTTGGCAGTACAATCGGTAGCACACCGTTAATGAGATTTGTAGATTTAGATTTTTCTGTTATTACATCTTTTCTCTACATCTTATTAGCTTACCTATTGACTCATCATCATTAATGACATAATAAGATAAGCTTTGCGGTTGACCAATCCTTTGTAGTGTAGAGCGCCTAAGCGTTTATATCAATGATATTGTGATATCATGAAAGTGATTAAATCCGAACATGGTTATACAGTAACTTGAGTAGACCGCTATTCACCAAGTCGGTGCTGGTCATCTTACCCAGATTTCTCTGCTACCAATTTACGGACATCGTAGAGAAGGCGGCCTTGGTAGGTTCAAGGTACAACCGCAAGCTAATTTGTGCCTATATGTTACTACAAAGGATGAAACGATGTTGCGACAGAGGTTATGAATGACGAATAATACGTTATGATTAAAACAGATCACTAGGTGAATTTGTAAGAAAGTAACGAAAATCTGAGGTTAATGAAGAATGAATGATTGAGTTTACAACGATTACTAGTCACATGGTGTAAGTGAATGATTTCAAATTGAAGGAGAAGCGAAGAAATTAGGAAATAACTATTCAGGATAACCTGTTGCATATCAAGTGTCTGCAATGAACATCTATTTTAAAGAGTCCCACAAACCTCTTGATGTGTTGCCCATCAGCTCACAAAGATGTTAAGAGTTCGGGAGATACGTCTATAACAAAGACGGAGTTTTTGCAAGAAAGCTCGGTAGTATTCAACTCTAATGAAACCCATTCCCTCCTTCGGTCTCCTAATTTACTAAACTGTCACTCCGCGTCCATTTTCGTTCACAAAGACTTAGTTATCAAAATTAAATGTCAGCTGCGAAGTCTCACAGTGATCTTAATCAAGAGAGAATTTTCACAGCAGTAGTTTACAATTCAATATTCATCTTTTTGAAGTAGTTTCATGCTATATTTTTTTGAAAAGCTTTCTTCAATTTTCTTATAGAGGAACACATTTTATATTGGAATTCTTATAAGCAAAATACTCATGTGACTGGCAAAGGAAAATTTTGTACTTCGATCATCGAAAAATGGATATTAACCAGGCTTTTGGTAATAGCTGGTCGACGATCTCGGTAGTGTAGTTGGTAGCATACTATAACGGTTAACTGTGAATGTCAATTCGAGTCACACTTCAGGTTAGAGTTTTGTGAATGACTCATCATCATTAGCGATATAATTAGATGAACTGAGGTAAGGATTAGCTTGTGCGCTAACCAATTCCTGTTGCGGAATACGTCAACGTTCCCGTGTTGAATTCGAGCCTGGTTTATAAACTGACTCAAATTGACCATTCCATCAAGACAGTGTGGCTTATCTTATCCACATTTCTCTGGTAACAATTCACTGGCCCAGAGGGATGGAGGGCTGGAAAGGTTTGGAGGGTGGCCGCCGTCCAAATTGAGCCTGTGTGTCACTGTGGCACCTATATTATATTACCTATATTACCGTGTCAATTCGTTTTCCAAAAGTATATTTATCTGTATCACATGGATTCCCATTGACCATCGACGATGTCGGGGTGGTACCATTAAAACTTCCATTTTTCCATGACCGCAAGGGTATTCCAATAAGTTCTTTTAGCTAAAGTGTTTTGTGGAGCATCAAACCCTTTTTTAGGGCTTTTGTAAAAAGTTGTAATCATCTGATTCGTAGTCTTCTGCGGTGTATTTAGGGTCCAATAGGATCCAATCACTCACTGCTTGTATGGTCACATGTATGCAAGTGTCACACTTTCGATTTATCGCTGTACTGCGCTCAGTTATCGTTCGTACTCCACCGTCGTGTCGAAAAGATAGAGTGTTGCTTGCGTTGATCGCGTTACTATAATTTCGAAGCTTATATATGCTCATTCATGCCAGTCGTTTGTTTTTGCTAAAGCTTCGTCGTATGCTGTTCATTATATCATATATAATATACTCAAAACCTAGATTAGCATACTTTAAACATTGTGGAATAATCTTTCCGTTGAACGTGAGGAGGACGTCAGAATCGTATCCGTTTTCAATAAACATCGTCTCCTTAAGGTTCAACTCGGAGCCAATTTCTTCACAACCGCTGTCAAAGTCGAATAACATTTATTTCGCCTGATCGATTTTTGATGTAGTGATTACATATCATCTTCGATGCGAGAATGGCGAAACGATCGATGTAAATGAATGCCAATTTAGAATTCATTGAAGAACTAAATTTTTATTCTAACATTCAGTTTTTTTCACACATAACTAGATTCGTCGGCTAACAATTTTACTACCATAATCATGCTCAAGTAATCTCTACTTTATCTTCGAATTTTACGAAAAGTAGACACATATCGTAATTATATCGATTACTTTCCTTGAATAGCCATCGTATCGAAAATTATCGAGTGGAAGTGCAAATATACTTGTTCATAAAAGACAATTATTTCATTTTGATTTCCTTTTGGAATCGAACTAAGCTGAAGGGCAGAAAAGGACACTATTTCCACATACCGAGGTTTCCGCCTCCTCACTATATAAGCAGTTACAGTAAAAATTTCCTCCGTACTCTTCAAGCATGACCTCTAACCAATCTCCTTTCCTCTTGCCATTGAACTCATTATCGTTATCTCATTATATTACAAGTCTCATACAGTTTCCATGATTATCCCTGTATGTTTATTCACTACGAATTATTTTTGATCTTCATATTACACAAGTTCGAGGAGAGCAGTACAAATGACCCGTGTGGCAAACTACTCACAACGAGCGTTACGATATTCACTGCCACTGACGCCACTGCAATTCCGCGCACCAGCCACTACACATCGAGCTCAAAAGAGAACAGCGTCAAAATTTGCATGTCTTGTCAGTGTACTTCTATGCTTCCTGTCGCGGCATGTATGTTAGAATGACCGGCCGTTGTATACTAGAGAAAAGGCGAAGAAATCAGTGTAATGATGATTGTTATAGGTAAGATTTCATCTAAAAAATGTGTAACGTTTAACGTTGCTTTTTACCAGAGTGGATGTCGTTCTTCCGACGGATATTTGCACTTAGCAGCTTCAAAAAGTGCACAAAGGTTGGCATTTTAGATAAGTGTTTCAATATTATAGGTGAGCAATAAGAAACAACTTCTATGCTATGTCTAGAAAGTCGTTAGCTTTTACAAATGTTTATCAAAGGCAGTAATTTGTCTATATTGCCTTTGCTTCCATTCAACCAATTTTTCACATGAAATATACAAGTTCTTAGACATTTTGAGTCAATGAATATTTCCTTGTACTTTCGTCCTGATCAGATATTTTTGCGTTTAACATAAATACACATATACGATATTTTATAAGTGTGAGCATTCCTTAAATACCAATAAAAACAACTATTTTGTATTAATAAAAAATAGCAATATAGCTGCTAAATTTATATTGTTAAATGTATCATATCAATAAGCTAGAAGATTTGATGAAGATAAAAAATGGATGCCGGCTGATCTTTAAACTCACTATACTATGAATCGCAAATTACTTCCTCAAATATCACTTATTTCATTACTTATCACGAACACAGCTATGCGTGCCAATTGCATAGGCCATTGAATGCAAGTTTGATCTAATAAGTGATTTAAACAAAATAATCACTGTTCGGAATTACGAAGTCCTGATCTACGTTAACGGTCAAAAATTAGGAACGCAGTCGTGCACGACAAGCATTCGAAGATTATGTAGAGAATACTCTGTCGAGTAATCTCTACTTTATCACCCCCAATAAAATCCAAAAAAAAACAGATTTTTTATTTTATTTATTTTTTGGGTGTGGGCTCGTATATGAAGGTAGAAAATGGGGG
>KN716481.1:91110-103837 GCA_000816705.1 Dictyocaulus viviparus | reverse complement strand
GATCCAGGTGATCCAGGTGATCCAGAGTCATCGTATCGAAAGTTGGAAATGGTGGAGGCAAGTGGAAGTGCAAATATCCTCTGATCCATAAAAGGTCATAGTTTCGATATATTCCTAGAAATGATCATGAAAGGTTATTATTTCGAAATGATCATAATATGTCATAACTTCGATATAATTCTGTAAATGAACTTAGTCAACGAACGGAAAAAGGACATTATTTCTTCATACCGAAGTCTCCGCCTCCTCCCTATATAAGCAGGTACGGTAAACATCTCCTCCATACCCTCACTCATGACTCAACCCAATCTTCTTCCACCTTTGCCATTAAACTGGTTATCGTTATACCATTATATTATAAATCTCGTAGAATTGTTAGTCTTAATTCTATTGTGTTAATTCTTGATTTATCGCTGTTTTAATCGCGATGTAATATTTTTGTGTTTTGTTTGAATAAAGGTTTAATTACCCAAGTTTGAGGTTCCATAACAGCAGTTCGAGGCGAGCAGTACAAAAAGACCCGCGTGGCAAACTACTTATCGCGAGCGTTAAGATATTCACTGCTATTGACACCACTACGATCGGCGCATCGGCCACTACACAACTTCTAGTGCATTGGCGAAGCGCTCACTACAGATTAGATTAAAATGGAATGCGAGTTCACATGATAAGTAATACGGTTGAAGTACTTGATTATATAAGAGTGTAACGGATGCTCTATATTATCTGAATTAGTTTTTGATGTTTATTATGGAATCAGCCAACTTTGCATGATGGTTGGCATTGAACGTATTCCCACTGATTATGATTACATACAAAGCATTGATATGGTGTGACAGATGCTCTAGAGTTCATATGATGAGTATTACGGTTGACGTATTTGGTTATATACATCGGTGACGGGTGTTATACATCGCGCAGGTGTTCTTGTTTCTTGCGCAAGGATTTTGAATTTGAGTTCAAAATCGAACCCGTTATGCTTCTCAACCCTAGGTGCACCTAGTAGAGTGTTTATCCAAGTATTGTTTTTCCATCAAGGTGCTGTTTGACTCTAATACAGAAGGGACGATCCGTTTCACCAATATATTCCTTATAGCAAGTTTTGCAGGATATAAGGTGTATTATACCTGACTTCGTGCAAACCCCGCTTTTTCCATTTGGGCATATAATGAATCTAATTTTGCGTCTTTCAAACAACTCTTGACAGCTTCAAATATAAATGGTAAAATAAACAAAATTTTGTCCCCACTAGAATTTTCGCCCAGGGGCTTGTTCTTTCTAGAGCGCCTTTTTTTAGTGGTATTTATATTATAACCATTAAAAGTGGCTATTTCTTGCGCCAAGTTTCGCGATTCTGATCGTTCTGTTTCTCCTGTACATACGTTACAAGCTGTACAAAACATGTTTGTTATGAGTGCTTTCTTCAAATGTAAAGGATGGGCAGACAAGCAGTGGACTAGGATGTTTTTATGGCTTGGCTTGCGGTACCACTTGATTTCGTAACTCATGTCCAAAAGGCTCACTTGGACATTCAAAAATAGGAGCCGCCCATTTTTCGGTTTTTCTCTGGTGAGCTTAATGTGCTCTGACTGTTCGTTTAGAATTCCGAAACATTCGTCCATCTTTTTTTGTGTGGAGTAGATGACAAAGCAATCATCTATGTATCTAATGGTGAGCGAAAACCGAAAATGGGGGCTTCAATTTTAGACATTGAAGCAATGTCTGAACATGGTGCTAATCGTTGTGCCATCGCTAGTTCCCTTATTTTAAGTAGTATTTTTCAGATCATCTAAATATTGAACAATTAAGACATTCTTTAGTGAACGTCATGAGTTGTCCATTTGACAAACCATACATGTTCTCTCATGTTTGGAAAGAAGTTCGTATACGGCTTACATTGCGCAGTCATTCGACACATTAGTATATAATGAATTGACGTCGAACGAATCCATCACATGTGCGTTATTGAGACGCTTATCCAGGAAAGCATTGGTGTTGGGGATATGGGCTGGTATGAACTTTAACAGCTGCACCAAGAGGAGGTCTAAGAATCAAGGTATTCTGTCTGTTTATTTCTCTATGCAGCTGATGATTGGTCTAACTTTAAGAATTGTTGGGTCTAGTAAATTCATATTATCAGCTGATGTTAGCTTATGTGTTTTTATAAGTAGAAATTGTGGTAAATTGCACAAAATGGAGGAAATCTAGTCAATTTGACGCCATCACCAAAAAATACATCGACGATTCCATTTTTACAGGTTGTTTTTGGTCATTAGTAATTCGATATAATTATGCAAAATATTAATACCCTAAGGTAAGCGCGTTTTAAATATTGCTTATTGATATGGGTATACGATAAATGATTGGTCTAACCTTTAACGAACAACTACCTACTAAGAAAAATAAGGAAGAGCACAATAATATCATTACGCATAGACAGACTTGATAATACCACATTTCTTCTATAGTATATTTTATCATTGAATACTGACGCATTTTATGACTACACTAGAAAAAAAAATATCAAATAGCAAATAGGAAAACAAACAGGGTTGGATGTGCGTATGAATGGTGTGTTGATGATTATGCGAAACCATATGCGTTATTTGTTTGTAAACATGGAGAACAGAAAATGCAAGTACTTTACATTCATTGTACTTTCACCTTGAAATTCTTCAAATTTTAGATACATAAAAATCGGTAATCCAATTTACCTCAATGGTCCTTTATGCGATTCATCTAGAGGCAAATGCACCTTTAACAATAGACTTTGCGACATCTAAACCATACAAAATAGGACGTCAATGTTGCGTTTTTCCTTATAAAATAAATATTTGATACCTTATAAAAAATTTTCTAACGAAGTTATTTGTTTTAATAAGAGCTACAACGATAACGAAGCGGATAAGCATAGTAGTATAGATATTTTTTGGTTGAATCGTTAAAAAAAAGCGGGTCGTTTCATATGTATTAGAATAAAAGAACACTTAGACGAAAAAGAAAACTCAGGATGGACCACATCACTAAGCACACATAGGGGTATAACGTGGTCAATATTTGAATCAAAGTTGAAATTTTTGCGCAAATAATGAGGACACCAGCGCGTAAGTTTTTGAAGACTCTCTAAATGAATGCCAGGACTCCAAAGTTATACAGAAAAGGTATAAGGCTGATGTTCTGACTTAATGCCAAACATTAGTCTCTATAAACGATTGCCTCCACAGAACAACAGAGAAAATCCATTTTCAAAGGTGAGTATTTAGGATAGTGTATGTTTGGTTGGTGTTAGAACTTTAGGTCAAGAAATTTTCTTTTGCACAGTGGGCGACAGTGTTTGATTGAATGGATCACATTATTGACATAGACTTTTATTCTTTGAGAAAGATGATTCTGCCGGAAAGTTAGACTGTGTTAGTGTTGTATTGTCTTTTTAGTAAAACACACTGCTTACCAACTTCGAGTAATGCTAAACAAGGGTACAGTTAAGTGTGACTCTTCCATAATTTTTGCATCATAAGCACTATATAGTTGTAATTATTAATTGTTAGAGCACTGTGTTACTTGTTTCAAAGCTGCCAAGATCAGCTATCTCTGAACCTATAACCTAAACTGTCCCATCATGAAGTCATGACCCAGCCCCATCTACCAAGTTAATGTTCTAACGTCAACCAACAAGCTTTAGTATCAATAAGCTCTATAACCTGTCTCTATACGCGGCTACGTTCATAAAACAATAGAAGACATACATTTCAAAAAATAAGTATTTGGGATGAGGTGTTATTTATTTGTATTTGAGATAAGGTATGTATAAGGTAAGCTTGTATACTACATGTATGCTGCATGTATATGTGCTTTACATGCTATCTCTACGAGCGGTCGCCTTTAGAATAAAAGAAAAACTTTTAAATGAAAGCTAATTTCGTCTTTTTTGAACTTTTGCAACCTTAACGGTAGCATCCGTAATTATGCTGAGCTGGCTGCACGTGCCGGACCCCCAGGCGGGACTCGAACCCGTACTTACAAATATCCGGTATGCCGTGCTGATCCATTACACTATCTAGGTCCACGGTATACGACCACTTAATGCTTCACTCATAATAAGTGTGTATTTCATCAGCCACGCGGGTCTTTATTTTGATTGCGACTCATGCCTCAAACTTTTTCAACTAAACGTTTATTTAAACAAAACACAAAATATTACATCACGATTACAACAGCGATAAATCTAGAATCAACACAATAGAATCAACACTAACAATTGTACGAGATTTCTAATATAATGATATAACGACAACCAGTTTGATGGCAATGGTGGAAGAAGATTGGGTTGAGTCATGAGTGAGAGTATGAAGGTGATTTTTACCGTAACTGCTTATATAGGGAGTAAGCAGATAATTCGGTATGAGAAAATAATGACCTTTTCTGCCTCTTTAACTAAGATCGATTCCAGAAGGAAATCGAAATTATGAGATAATTATGACCTTTTGTGAATCAGGACATTTGCACTTTCAGTCACCTCCACCATTTCTAACTTTCGATACGATGACTCAGAAACAACAAATTAATATGATATGTAATATTTGACATCTGATGACAGATATTTGTCACATGTAAGTAGCAACCATACTCCGTTATGGAGGATGTCTGGTACATATTTGACATAGACTTCTTTAGGCTTTGAAGAAGACGATTTTGAGGAAACGCTAGACTGTGTGTTGTGTTGTATTGTGTATTTAATAAAGCACTATATGTCTACCACGACCAGTGTTAAAGAAAGTTACAATCACTGTGTTACTACAAGTTATGTTTCAACGCGTAACTACTTATGTTTAAGGTTACAACATCTTTATAAACTATTATCTTTATGAACAATTCATCTACTGCAGAATATAAATTTAGCAACAGAGAAATCGATAGACCTATGATAGATCACGCATTGTGCCAAATTTTTTTTTGTTGTTTTGTAGATAAAATTTATGGCAGTAAATTGGCTCAACATTGTCTAGCAGAAAATAACTCGTTGATCAACCTAGTATTGTCTCAGTTTATGTTCGTCCGTATTCTCGTTCAACTTTCAGCATTCATAATCTGATTTTTATACAAGCAGTACAGTAACATTAATAACAAAGCTCGTAAGTAGATGATGAAAGGGAGAAAGAATAGAAAAAAAAAGAAATGAAAGCAGACTCTTCTTGCCATACGACATGGCAATCGATGTTAATGAATTTGCGAAAGATACGCCTTTGCATTTCTGCTTGACGTGACTCCGTGAAGGTATTTTGATGTGATAATGTGAAGTGATTAGAGTTGAGCCCACGTTACCAATTCAATACTGTTTATCATAACTTGATCTACTATATCAAAAAGGTCACATTTATTTATTTCCACTATATCACTTGGGGTACCGAATTCGTAGACCAATCTTACAAAAGATTCATTCAATGCCGATATTTATCGTAATTCATTGGCATTCAGTTAATTTCCCTCTTAGTCGTATTTGTTTAAAAATTCTCATATCACAACCTTTATTATTGTTGAAACTAAATTTCATTATAACTAAATCGTCCTCATTTTTCTTCATAGCGAAAAGAAACTCTTTCAGATTCTTTGTAAGGCTTAAATCTTTCTCGCATAAAATCTTTAGCCATCATCCAAATTCAAATAGTTTAAGCATCGCATAGTCTATTGTTAGAAGTGCATTTATCTCTACATAAGCCGCATGATTGACTTTAAGTGTAAATTGGAATGCCGCCCCTTACTTTCGTAAAAGTCATAGAAATTTGACGAATCAAAAAAAAAAAGAAAGAAAAACAGTGAATCCAATTTGATGAAAGCAATATGAGACTGCTTTTAGGACTGGCTAAGGAAAATACAAGTATGTCATAGATCAATTACCATACATAATGAAAAGCACATGAAGGAGCAACTATGCAGAAGAAGCATAGAACAGGATTGAGTGCATCTGAACATTTAACAGAAGCAACCGACCAAATAACCGGCGTCGAACTACGTGCTCAGCTTTTCGAGCCTATCACCGCGCTAGAAACGTGAAATGAACTTTGACTACGGCAAGAATACTTCGACAAACTCACAGAGCGCTCAAACAATGTCATCTAAAATTCAGTCAAAACTGATGACGCTTAGCCAGCTTCGGTAGCTCAGAAATAAGGGATTTGTTACATGCTCGTATAGCTTTCTTGCTTAGAAAAAATAGTTTTCATTACCTCTCGATTTGGAAATTTGTTATTGTAATACTTATTACGTTTTATACTACATATCGATGTTGAAGAAATTTTTCTCTTGCATCAAAAAACATCATGTTAAATCAAAAATACTAAAATTAGAGTATCTATTGATGTATGATAGAAATTCAACAAGACTAATTTGTTATCATTATTTTACTTGCTTAAAATATTTTTCTTTTCGATTTACTGATAGTTTTCAATCTTCGTCGCATTAATGAAAAATTCATGATGATGTTCGAGAGTTCAGCTTTTACAGAGTCTGTTGTTGAACGTACAACTGTTTCTACATGTGCTGCATGGTGGACCACTGTGGTAAATTGGATGGCCGATTTTAACTTTTCTGAAATTTCATTACAAATAATCAAAATGAAATAGTGCATTGATAAAATACTTACTCTTCTCCATATTTACAAACAAATAACGCATGTGGTGTAGCATTTAGCTCTTCATAATCATCATAACACCATTCATAGGCACATCCAACTCTGTTTGTTCTTCCATTTGCCATCTGATGATAAGAGGTAATCAATATTAGATATTTCGTTAATAAATAGTTGAATATAGCATAAAAAAGTAACATTTTGTTTAAATGCCTCTGTACAATGATACCACTACAGTTGCTCTGACAGGAAATGCCGTTTTCCAAAATGAATCGATGAATTGATACGGTAAAACCCATTCACATTATTGTACTTCTATTTACTAATTTCACTTTTTTTATTTTTTTAGAAAGTTTTTTTTTCTACAAAATACTAATTTTAATGAAAAACCTGTAAAAATGGAATCATTGGCTTATTTTCATGCGTTGGTGTCAAGTTCACTAGGTTTCTACCTTTTAGAGCAGTTTTCCACCATTCATGCACAACCTTAACGTTAGATGGTAAATGAAGTTAAGGAAAATTTCTAAAATGATAGAAAACATTTAATTTATTTTTTTTAATCAAAAATATTCGTTAAATTTTTGAGGAGTACCATTTGGTAAGCCACGTTACTGCCGCATTTTGTGAAGCATAATACTTTTTCTATAGTAATGCTTTAGCATGGACATCTGATAATGCGATTTTGAGTCTAGCCTGAGATTCTAGGCTTTGGGATTACCATCATCAGCAACATTAGAAATTTTCGCTTCTATCCAATACCTCAATTTTTCAATTAATTTTTAAGATTTTGTAGAGAACCTCAGTTACATGATCGGTGGTAAAATTAGTACTGCGCGAAATACCGCTGTTGCTGCCAAGACGGTTGAAATCGGGATCCCTGTTGTTACACTCAAATGCAATTTCATAAGCTTCAACTTCCAGGTCGCAGTCGTAATACTATAAATGTAAACGTGTCAATATGTTACGAATAATGTAAGACATGTAATAAATGAATAATATCATTTATTCTAAGAAAATCTTTGTCACCAAAACACTCATGTCGCCAGCTGGAGGATAGATGATGTGAGGATTGTCAGGGAATGGACGTCCACCGGCGAGAAAGTATCTGAAATAAAAGACCTTACAATATCTTAGATATTCAGGTAGCAACCGTGCTAGCAATTTTGTTCTAATACAACTAAAAATTTAAGGAATTGTAAAGCAGCGTATGAGCTGAAACCTTTTCCAATTGTGTTGTTCTAAGGCAACTCTTCTTAAATTTGCATCCATATTAGTTAAGCTTCTACATCCTGAAGTTAGGTGGTGAACAAAAAATACTGATTTCACTGTAAATCTTCTAATTTAGACGAACAAATAGAAACCACAACAACCTCCAATTTTTTGACTGCATCCATTATGAAATACCTAAACGTAGAATTCATTTAAAACTGATCGCTATGATCTACTATGCGAAAAAGAATTATAATAAACTTACTGTAATGAATAAGACTAGGCCAATGATGGTGATCATTTTTTCGTATTCAGTTGAATGTTTTCTCAC
The DNA here is from genome assembly GCA_000816705.1 of Dictyocaulus viviparus. NCBI lineage: Eukaryota > Metazoa > Nematoda > Chromadorea > Rhabditida > Metastrongylidae > Dictyocaulus > Dictyocaulus viviparus. The sequence continues at coordinate 95,672 of KN716481.1, read as the reverse complement.
TCCAAACGTGTGCTTTTATAGGCAAACCGATTTGCGTATTCGTTTTGTCTGAATTCTAATAGACACTATCGAATATTTGTTTGCAGCTGATGAAATCATGTGATCATGAAAATCTAATCAATAAACATTTTCAAAATATACACTAGTAATAACTTTCCAATAAATTTGCTTTATATTCATCCACGTGGATAATTTCCCGTTATGTCATTTTAACTGGAGTTAAAGACTATAGACCAAAGATTATGAATATCAGTAGGGTTGCCTGCTAATCGATACTGTTCAAAAAATTGTATCAAAAAGTACTATCATGCAACATTCCCCGAGTTAATTAATGATATCGTATAATTTTTGATACAAATGGAGGTAGTCAAATGAGTAAACATACACGTTTTGAGTAGTAGAGTTTTTTTTTTATTGCTGTGATTTACTTTACGAGATCACTTCGCTAGTTACATTCCTACCTTTTTGGTCATTCCTCATTTCTGTACATATTATTTTTTATTATAGGTATTCAGTGTTAAGATTCATAATATAATATGCTTATATATTCATATTTTCATATATAAACATTCTTCCAAGATACGCAAGCAGAACTCATGTGTGCCGCTGTTTTTAAGACCCACTAATTCAGCTATCCTTCAGAGTTCGATTAATGACTAACAGAAAAATTTGTGTGAAATCTACGTGAAAATCTGTAAAAAAATAGTATTTTTTATGAAGAATGGTAGATCAAAGGACAAAACCCTCGTAACGGCATGCGCCTACGCATTCTTGTTCAATATAATATCGTAGAAATGGTTGAATTTCAGCCTGGTATATATAGTGAGTTGAGTTGACCACTCTTACTCAAGTCAATATTAGTTTTTCTGTACAAATTTCTCTGATACTAATTTACCGTGCCCGGAGGAATGGCGGGCTTGATAAGGGTGATTGGCAGCCGCGAACTGCTTTAGGCCATCTTCATCGCAGCGCTAATGCGCTCCCATTGTGAGTTATGATTGTATAACAGTGATATTTGTTGTAGTGCTGATTGCATTACTCAAGTATTTATTAAGTACTCACTAATCGATAATTTTCTTGTTTGCAGCTATTATCCACACGATATCATTACGGTTTCTGAAACGTAGGATTGTAGCTGTTACTTTTACATTTGTAATCTCTTATAGCAATAAGTCAGAAAGCTCAATAAAGTTGGAATTGGATATTTTCCTTCAATTCCGCTCACATTAAACGCTGACATATCGCTAGTGACTTCCTCAAATTTGATCTACTTCCTTAATTTTAAATTGCATAAGCTTACGTAAGTCAACTCTACCGCTATTAATAACATAATGAGATTTGAGACTTAAATAGAATTCTCGGTGACTATCGATCCGCAAATAACCACAACTTTCTATGAAATAATTGAATGTAAGGTTTTGATTAATTTCCATGATTCTACGAAAAACGATGAAAAACTCTGAGTTTTGATTGTAATGACGTTATAGAACACAAATATTGCACGAGGCAAATTAAAAGAAAATTTTTGTAAAGTTATTCTGGTCTTTTTTTATCCAATGGACAATACTACTCTGAGATACAAAAATTGGAGGGTGTTTTTAAACTCACTTTTTACTTGAGCATGCTTGAGGCTTTACTACACTTCATATTCAGCCTTTGTTTTGCTTATTTAAGTTTTAGATAATTTTATGTGAAAACAAAATTTCAAAGTAAACTCGAATTGCAATTAATAAGAGACAACTGTTTGGTACGATTGCAGCCATTTGATGATGTGATTCTCATAATAGTTTAAGCCGAAAAAAACCACATAAATGTTGATGATTTTTGAATTTTCATATGATTTCATAAGCTCATAACAAATGATTTGATTGTTGATTTTTGAATACAGTCAGAGCGAACACACAAGTAGTGTGGCTATAAAAGTACACCTATGGAGGAAGAAATCATTCGGCTGCATGCAGAAAGATGATCACCACTGTCACTTTAGTATCTTTCATTACAGTATGTTTATCTTGTTGTTTTGATCAAGTAGTAGTAAGGCAGTGATTATTTAATTGATATCATTGTTTAGGTATTGCATGAAGGATACGCTCAAAAAATTGGAGGTTGTTGTGGTTTTGACTTGCCCTTGTTTGTTCTTCCAAACCAAAATATTTGTAGTTTATGTGTTTTTATTTCTTCAATGGTAAACTTCAGAATGTAGGAAAGTTTACAAATATGGATGCGTCAAAGAGAATAGTTGCTTTAGAACAGCACAACTGGAAAAGGTTTCAGAGTTTGAGTTATTTCATAGAAACTTCAATTTTAAATTGTTCTAAGATGAGTAATTAGTAAAGTACAGCTGATACCTAAATATCTTAAAACTTATGAAGACTTTGATTTGAGATACTTTCTTGCCGGAGGACGTTCATTTCCTAACGCCATATCAGCTATCCTCCAGCCAGCGACATGAACGCTTTGGCGATGAGAATTTTCGTCCAATAAATTATGTAACGTGTTTCCATTATTTATTCCATATTACGTTTATGTTTACAGTATTACGAATGCGACCTAGAATATAAAGCTTACACAATTGTACTTGACTGTAATATATCTGAGCCGAATTTCAACTATGTCGCCAGCACCAATGGCACTCGTCGCAGTAATAAATTTAACTCTGATCATATTACCGAGGTAATTTATAAAATTTGAAATTTTGTTAAGCAACTCATGGGGTTTGAATAGAAGTGGAAATTTCCAGTTAAACTGATGATGATAACTGCAAAGCCTGGAACATGAGGTTAGACTAACTTACGTCTACATATGTCCGATCTGTTGTGCTACCAGGATAGACGTGATACTTTTCGGCATTTGCTATATTCGTTTATCTCTTGTTCACTTCTAACGTGTAGATTGTGGATGAATGGTATGAAACTGCTTTGAAGGGAGGGAATCTAGTCAGTTTAACACTATCGCAGGAAAATACGCTAATGATTTCATTTCTACATGTTTGTTTTCTGATTATTAGCTGCTTAGAACAATTATGCAATATAGTAATATTATGAGCAACCACGTTCCATATGTTGACTATTGATGTGGATATACAAGAAATGCAATCAACAACTAGCTTTTGACATAAATGAAGAGAGATAATAGGTATCAAGTAGTCGCTGAGTAAAGGCCGCAACTGTCTTCTTCATTGTGATATCTTCAAGGCTACTGAATGCTGGTATAATTCTTGCTTTATCAGGTGTTCATCAACTTATAGCTGTTTGTTTACCGTTTAAAATGTTGGTTTAAACATGACAAAGATCATTTCATCAATCCACTGATATATTTTGTAGGGAGGACTATTGAGTGTTGAAAATAGCAGTGCAATAGTATCATTGTACATAGGCAGTTTAAAAAACACTTCAATTTGAGATATCACATGGAAAAACAAACCAAGTCAGATGTACTTATGAATGGTGTGTTGATGATTATGACGTCATAAATGCTCGACCATATCCGTTATTTGTTTGTAGATATGGAGAGGAGTGAGCATTTTCGGCTTATAAATGCACCTTATCATTTCTATTTTTTGAATGTATACTATTTTCAGAAAGGTAAGAATCGGACATCCAATTTACCGCATAGGTCAAATATGCGGTAGATGTCGAAACAGATGCATTTTCAACAACAGACTCAGCCAAAGCTAAACTGTTTCGATCCGAACATTACCGTAAAATTTTGTTCTGTGATGAAGGTTTGAAACGCACAAAAATTTAAAACAAATCTTGTTTTTACATACAAAATAATGCCACAATTTTATCTTTGTCTAGTTTAATTCAGTAATAAATGTAGTAATATTAATAATTTTTATTGAACATGATTTTGCGATGCTAAGTAAGAATTATTTCAATGCATATATGTTGTACCAAATAATAAATATTTAAATAGAAAAAAGCTGGAAACTATTTTTTTAAAACGATGGAGCCGTTCGGTGTAATGCAGAATGCACGATGCTATTTTGCTTATTCAATTCTTCTTATCCGTATTACAAAAGTGAAATAATACTAGCTTGGTACAGAAATAACTGTAGCTTATACGATGCCTAGGGCATTTTTTTCTTAATCAAGTAGCAATATTATCCACAACAATTCTCATAAGATTTGATTCCTTGAGCACACTATTAACCTTTCGTTCAATTTCAATGTTTTTGAGCTAGATGCATAGAAATGTGGTTTTAATCAATTTAAACACATACTTTGAAGTTTTGAGGAACGATTTGGAATTCAGATACCTCATCAATGTAATCGATGGTGAAGCACACCATTTGACTAAGAAGTATCAAGGAACGAAAGATAATCATGGCAATGCAATAGAACTAGAAAAAAAACTGACTAAATTGAATCAATATTCGCCACATTTGAAACGATGAGTATCCAACAAGTTGGAGAAATACCACTTCAATGCTTCGAAGTTGGTGGACGAGAGAAAGCTGTTTGAAGAAAAAGCAGATCATAATTAAAAAATTTATCAAAGAAGACGAAAATAGAGACAATAAATGTTTGTTACAAAAAAAGTAGAAAGCAACACGGATC
>KN716481.1:55356-66584 GCA_000816705.1 Dictyocaulus viviparus | reverse complement strand
TGGGGCGTTTTTTTATAATTTTTGAAAAGTATTGATTCGCCGACAATTATTTTGCCAATGTTTTTAAATATCTAAAAGGGAAAGCTTTGATTAATTTCAATTGCATTCCAAGCGATCTGCGACATCGAATTATATCATAAAAACGATACAAAAATCGGAAATTTTAGTGGTAACAACGTCATAGAACATAAATATTTCATGAAGCTAATGAGAAGCATAATCGTAGCAATGCTATATGCTGGCTTCTTTTTTATTCAATCAGCAATACTATTTTACATTACAGTTGATAAAAATCTGATGTGTAATTGCAAACTCTCGATTTGACCATGCCGGATGAGTTACGAAATGTCACATTGACCGACTTCCAAGAATATACAGGGATATAATATACGAGTAATATACTGCTTCTGTGTAACCCCATCATTTCAAAATAAACACGGATTTCCATTATTACAAGATAATTGTTTGCCGAGATAGAAACCATTCGATGATGTGATTCTCATAATAGCTTAAGCCGAAAAAACCACATAAATGTCGATGCTTTTTGAATTTTCATATGATTTCATAAGCTCATAACAAATGATTTGATTGTTGATTTTTGAATACAGTCAGAGCGAACACACAAAGTAGTGTGGCTATAAAAGTACACCTAAGGAGGGAGAAATCATTCAACTGCATACAGAAAGATGATCACCATTGTCACTTTAGTATCTTTCATTACAGTATGTTTATCTTGTTGTTTTGATCAAGTAGTAGTAAGGCAGTGATTATTTAATTGATATCATTGTTTAGGTATTGCATGAAGGATACGCTCAAAAAATTGGAGGTTGTTGTGGTTTTGACTTGCCCATGTTTGTTCTTCCAAACCAAAATATTTGTAGTTTATGTGTTTTTATTTCTTCAATGGTAAACTTCAGAATGTAGGAAGTTTACAAATATGGATGCGTCAAAGAGAAGAGTTGCGTTGGAACAGCACAACTGGAAAAGGTTTTAGCCTATGTGTTGCTTTACAAAAACTCCAAATCAAAATTGTTTTAGAATGAGTAATTATCAGTACAGCTGATACCTACATATCTAAAAAATTTTTAAAAGCTTTCACTTGAGATACTTCCTCGCCGGTGGACGTCCATTTCCTGACAAACCCCATATCATCTATCCTTCAGCCAGCGACATGAACGCTCTGGTGATGACAATTTTTGTACAACAACTACATATTCACTACATATTACGTTTATATTTACAGTATTACGATTGCGACCTAGAATATGAAGCTTATAATATTGCCCTTGAGTGTAATATCTCTGAGCCGAATTTCAACTATGTCGGCAGCAACAATGGCACTCGTCGCAGTAATACTTTTAACTCCGATCGTATTACCGAAGTAATTTATAAAGTATTCAATTTTTGTTGAGCAACTCATTGGAATTGAATAGAAATTGAAATTCCCAGTTAAGCTGATGATGTTAATTGCAAAGCCTAATACGTCAGGTCAGAGTAATTTGCGCCTACAGATATTCGATCAGTTGCGCTACGAAGGCCCTCGGTCTGCAGCTATCGAGGGCTGCAAAACCATTGCTGATATGGTGTCGTGCTAATAAAAGTTTGAGTAAAGCCTATCTGTAAAGAACTGACAAAAGCTTTTATTGAAATAGAAAAACGAGATGTCTTTAGTATTTGTTATATTCGTTTATCTGTTGTTACCTTCTAACGTTAAGATTGTGGACGACTGGTGGAAAACTGCTTTAAAGGGAAGGAATCTCGTTAATTTGACTCCATCGCAGGAAAATACGCCGATGATTCCATTTTTACAGGTTTTTCTTAGGATTATTAGATGTTTGAAATAATTGTGCAAAATAGGAATATTATAATGCAAATGCGTTTCACATGTTTATGTGGATATACAATGAACGCAATTGATAACAAACTTTTGATATAAATGAGGAAAGAAAATAGGTAACAAGTAATCACTGTGTAAGGGCCGAACTGTCTTCTTTATTCTGATATCTTTAAGGCTACTCAATGCTGGTATAACTCTTGCTTCATGTGGTGTTCATCAACTTATAACTGTTTGTTTACCGTTTAAAATGTTCGTTTGAATATGGCAAAATATTCCCGCATCAATCCACTGATATATTTTGCAGGAAGGACTATTGAGTGTTGCAAATAGCAGTGCAATAGTATCATTGTACATAGGCAGTTTGGAAAATACCTCATTTTTTCTTGTGCTATAGTCTTCAATTTGATAGCGATTAATCTTATAATAGAAAAATTGGAAAAAAAAAAACATCAGATGGCAAATGGAAGAACGAACAGAGTCGGATGTGCCTATGAATGGTGTGTTGATGATTATGACGACATAAATGCTCGACCATATCCGTTATTTGTTTGTAGATATGGAGAGGAGTAAGCATTTGCGGCTTATAAATGCACCGTATCATTTCTATTTCTTGAGTGTCTACTAGTTTCAGGAAGATAAGAATCGGCCATCCAATTTACCACATAGGTCCACCATGCGACACATGTCGAAACAGATGCACTTTCAACAACAGACTCTGTAAAAGCTGAACTGCTTGAGTCCGAACATTGCTATAAATTTCATCACAAAGGCTTAAAACTTGCAAAAAAATGAAATTGATCTTATTTTTACACACAAAACAATGGTAATAATTCGGTCTGAGTGCAGTTCAATTTTCAATAGTAAATATAGTAATACTAATGTTTTTGATTTAACATGATTTTTTCGATACTAAATAAAATTCATTCTAATGCCTAAATGTAAAACCAAATAATAAATATCAAATGTAAAAAATCTCGGAAGGATTCTATAATTTCATGGAACTGTCTTCAGTACATGATAACTTTTTCTTTCGACTCGAACTATTGTGGTTAAAGCATTCGACCGTTCCATCCATTGCAAACAATTCTATTTTATCAATTAAAACCTGATTTTACTTAGTAATGTGTGAGTTTGCGTCGCTACGTCTCTGATTTTTGATCGTTGACGTAGATCAGAATATCGCATTCCCTTTTTCAATTATGTGATAAGAAAAACGCCAAGCATCATCCTTTTTTTCAAAACGTTGTATTGCATTCCATAAACGATCAACCTTTCGCAATGTCCATGTTTTTGAGACATACATTGAGCTAGGAAAACCGTCGTATCAAAACAGTGGCGCCCAGAGCTTTGTATCCTTTGTTCTCATCACTACAACCTTCAGGCTCTTATATGCTTCCCAAGCCACTAGTTTCCTTCTGCTAAGTACTGGTGCTATATCTTCTATCATATTGATCTAGTAACCTAGATACACATGGCTTGAGCACTCTTAGAATTTCGAGCGTCGATTTCATTGTTGATAAAGTTTCCAATCAGCCAGTCATATTCGTCTTGTTAAATGGGACACAATTATAAAACCCAGTTTGAAAATTGTAATGCAAAAATTTCAATGGTCTTTAGGCTTATTCCTTTGAAAGTTGAAGCTTGCTCTCTTTACTACCTAAAGAAAAATCTCAGAAAAGAAGACGATAATTGGATTCCGTATAGTATTTTGAGACAACAGCGACATTCGTTAGGTGAAACCTCCCTTATTGACATAATGCTCTACTTCGTTATTGTGCTTCTACCTAGTAAACTCGCATGTCCATTCTTGGTATAAGTACTTTCGCATCTCATATTACTTTGGTTCACCTGGTGACCGCTCTACCTTCTGATTCCATCGAAGTTGTAGATGAAGCAATGCACCATGCAGATGAGGCAATGGACCTATTCTTCACTTTGCCGATGAATCATGTTGATGAAGGCAATGCACTATGTAGATGAACCAATGGATCATATAGATGTGCCCAATGGACAATGAAGATGTATACATTGTGAAACATTAACCAATCAACGTTAAAATGTTTATAAGTTGAAAAAAATTGATTAATAAAGAAAGCGTCAAACCAGCAAAATATGAATGTTATCAAGTGAATGCAATAGTCATATGAACTACGTATCATTTATTTCTTTCGCAATCCTCTTTTTAAGATAAATTAGATCTGTTCTCTTGAGCGGGAAGTTTGAGGATTCATTTGAATTTGGTGCAGATACTTTTGAGTTTTCCAATGAGTTTTCCCAACTATAGCGATATAAGGGAGGTAACTTATTCAAAAAATCCTAAAAGTTATTACATCACTTTTTAAATGAACTAAAAAACTAGAAAAGTGATATGAAATACATAAGGAGACTTGATAAGAGCAGAGAGCTCCAAAGCAATAAACTTAAGTACCACGATGTTTTCCTCGGTGTTAACGATAGGGACTGGTTGTATATAAAAACAAGATGGAGGCAGTGCAGACACTTCAGATTGGTCAAACTGTAAAAAGCAATATAAGGCTTAAATACAACCACAATTCACATTTATTTCACAATTATCATAATTGTATCATGAATCGACTTGCAAGGATTTTAAAATATCTGGAATTAAGCTGAGTTTGCCGCAAAACTTGGTTTCTCAGGCGAGACTCGGACCCGCACTTACAGATATCCGGTCTGCCGTGCTGATCCATTAGACTACCGAAGCCCTTGATCTACGACCACTCACTGCTTCATTTGTGCTGAGTGAATATCTTATCAGCATTCTCACCCGTCAACAGGCCCGATCTGGTGAGCCAATATCGTCATTGCTTCCAGTTAAGCTGATAATTACGGGATAACCCAAAATCTAGATACAACCACAATTTGTATTTATTTTGCAATTATCATAATTGTATCATGATTCGATTTGAAAGGATATTAGAATATCTGGGATGAAGTATGGATATCATATTTTTAGAATAAAAGATAAGAAGTATAATAGGATGTCAGAATATCTGGAAGTAATATGAAGTATTTTTCCACAGCGAAATGAATATATTTCAAACTGGTACTGACAATATGACAATGAAGGGATGTCTAACGCAGTTTTGGAAGCGTATTAGTGAATTACAGACCAAATAAGGTTTGCGTCGACCCAGGTTATCAAACCCATCATTCATCTGAGTTTATTAAATTTGCATCAGAAAAATATGGGCAAGACAACCAGCAGTAAATTGGTAAATAGTGATCAACTCAAGTCACTGCTCGACCATGATCACATCTAATCATCCTAATGATATCACGTTTAACATAGGTGCGTCGGTGAATTTCCAGAAAAAGGATTGATGGGATTTTTATTTATATTTTTATTTTATCTTTTATTTATTACGGCTATTTTCAACCATATTGGCTTGAATCGAGCCTTAATGTTAAATGATTCAATTCTCGTTGCATAAATAAATATTACTTACATTTATTATGTGAGTAATTAAATCGTATTGGAACGTCTGAAGACCGACTGCTTCGATTTCTCCCGCTAGTCCCTATAAATATTACCACTATACGAAATTCGACAAGAACAATTTTTCTGAGTAGAATTGCACTTAAGAAACCATAATCCAATTACTTCGTATGAAACATTGAAGACACCAAAACGAATCTCTTTGCATCCACGAATTATAGGAGGTCGTAATGTATGTAGGAATACAGTAATGTTTGAACAGTTCCACAGACACAACTGCTTACACATTACAGTAATATTTGAATGGTGAACCTGCAATCTTCTAATCAGCAGCCATAAAATAGAAATCTAATGGTGCAAAAGGTACTCTGAGTGCAATAAAGTAGAACAGAAAGTATGGCATAAAAAGTTTTAAAATAAAAATGACTACTGGCTTGGCTGAAAGCAAATTCATGGATGCTTCAATAATCAAAACTCATCTTCCTTACTATACTCATCATTCCGTTGATAATCCTATATTCTCTAATGTGAAGAAAAATAAAGTGATTAAAACCAGTAAGCGATTCTCTGTAGTCTGCTAGTAAACCATTTATTCATAATAACATACTTCTTTTAGTATTACCGTGCCATATGTTGGTCCAAGTATTAGAGCTGGACAAGATTTCACATTATGAACAATAATCGAACGACATCTAAATCAATGATTAAAAAAATGTCCATTACATTATTCAACTCTTCTTAATTCTAGAATTCAACCTAATAGCAATCAAACTCATTCCGTATATCATTTCTTTTTATATGTCATGAGGGTGCAGTGGTGCAGTAAACGAGGTCCATCATGCGGCTGCCCGTTAAGCCCATCAAGCCGCCATCCCTCGAGGTTAGTAAATTGGTACCAGATGGTAAGTTAAGTAGCATTGATTTGATTTGTAGTAATCCGCTCAAGTCACTATATAACCAAGGCTTGCTTTCAACCCCTGCTGCGAGATCACGTTGAACACGAATGCGTACGCGCATCCCACAACAAAAATTGATCAACGCCAAAGCTTATATTATATGTAGCGTACCTGATAAGGTCACTACTTTGTTAGAAATTCAAAAACTGAAAATTCGCGAGAGAATTAAAAAGGAAAATTGTACGTAAGTACAGAAATAATGTATTCTTATGGTCCTGCAGACCAATTCAGACGTATTGAAAGAATAAATCCACAGTGCAATTAAATATATGTAACATTAATTCAGCTGTTTTTAAGCTTTTTCTGGAAAAAATTTTCCATAATTATATTTGACAAACTAACAAACTCCTTTTTTCACTCATTATTCAGTGAATGGAAGAATTTTACGAACCTCCATGGAGCCATAAAAATTGATGTTGACTGATTAGATGAAACTCGAAGGTGAACATCCTTGTAGACAACATAAAAATATCGGATAATTACGAATTTGAATATCTTTAATTCTTATCAGATGGAAAATAATACCATACGACATTTAAAAATGCAACCAACTCGTTGAAACATTTCATGAAATAATCAAATTCTATTACGCACATCAGAAATACTTTGAAAAATTTCCTATGAGGAGCTTAGCGCAGTGGTAGAACATTATGCAGTGTATTGAAAATAGTTCGAGGTCGCAACCAAGCAGTACGCGGCCGACTTGCTACGAAGGCCGATTAACTGGTGAGTAGTTCGTAGCAGAATAATTTGCAAAACAGCATTGACTCGGCAGAAATTGAATAACTAATGTTATGGTATGGACCATAAAGGTAAGATTTAATCGTCTCGATAACATTACAATGAAAATAAATGAGAGGCCCATTGCCAAACATGTCAGATCAACATTGAAGCTGCTTTTTATCGTATGTTATGTGATTTTCATCGGGTGAAATTGGATTCATATCATTTATCAAGAACTCTAAAGCGTCTGTATTCCCTATAACTCTAGAGAATACTCTGTCGAGTAATCTCTACTTAATCATTTGAATATGGTCTCTGCGTAGTCATCGTATCGATAGTTATAACTGATGGAGAAGTGGGCATAAGTGTAAATGTCCCTATTCATAAAAGGTCATAAGCATTCCAACGTTTCGATCCGATTCTGAAATCGAACAGAGATAAGTGACTGATAAGGGATATGTTTCAACATTCTGACGTCTCTCTCATCTCCCTATATAAGCGGTTACAGTAAGCTACTTGTCTATACTCACCACTCAGAACCCTTAACACAACCTCTTTTCCCTCTTACTATTTAGATGATTATTGTTGTCTCATTTTATTAGAAGTTTTGTACAATTGTTCATGATAATCCTATTATTAATTATTCATTTATTGATGTTTAAGTCGAGCTGTAATATTTTTGTGTGTTGTTCAGAAAAAGGATAAATTACTTAAGTTTGAGGTAAAATTATTCAAGTATGAAGCAAGCATGACGGATACCAAACCCGAATTAAAACAGTAACTTTGAATATCCAGAAGGTCGAAGAATACAAAAGTGCATAAGAGGTAAAAGAGCCACCTTTTATGATGACGTATTTAATTTTTTGCTTAAATAAAATAATATAATGATCATAAATTAAGTGCTTAAATAGGAAAAACAATGATAACACCTTAGTTAGAAGTTGAATTCGTTTCCATCCCGAAACAATTACTTTTCGACGATGATTGGCCAATGTTGTCAGTTTTCGAAACGAACACGATGTCTTGAAAAGGGTATTGATTTATTATGGATCCTGAGGGCTTAGAGTGATTTGTTTTATAGTGAAGCCTTTTAAATATTGATAAAATGGAGAATTTATAATAATTTCTATTTAATATACAGTATATTATAACATCGTGCTAGTAACATAACATTTTGTCCACCAATAGAATAGCGTACATATCGCTCTATAAAACAAAACTTCACCACTTAATGAAAATTTTACTAGAAAACAAATGAATACATTATAAATATGAAAAGCATTTCATTTCTTATCGATTACCTCTTTAGTACTAAATGACATTAACGCCATCTACAAAACACCATCCATTTCAAATTTTGATTAAAAAAAAAAAGTTGTGAGGAGTAATTCTTGACAGCTTATATTTATCGCTTCTAAAATGATTATAATAGCAAATATAGTAGCATACTGTAATAACACACGAAGAGTAACTGCTATTTTTTTCCATACGTGCTACGTGTACAAACATAAGTTGTTTATGAGATATTTTGATATTTATTTTCATTTTAATCGTTGTGTTGTTTATAATTTTGATTTTCGTTTGTTTTCTATGGCTTCTGTTACTTCGTATTTCTAGTATTACATTGGCAAACATTCATTGATAAGGCTCAACCTGTAGAACAAAATTTCGCAAAGGATTCTGCTTCATGGACCACATTCAAATGGTAGCAAGGGTCATAGAGTCCTATCGAGAATACCGTCTGACAATTGTTCTCACTTTCATCGACTACGAAAATGTACTCGACAGCGTTGAAACGAAAGCTGTGCTATGTTGCGCTTGTGCTGATCTAGCTGCGCTTGTTGATCAAGGAGTGGAACCGTTCTATATAAAAATCCTCGACGACTGCTATCGAAATTGCACAACGAAAATGCAGCTATTACACCGAACTCTTACCATCCCTATAAAAAAAAATGAATTCGACAAGGCGACGCAATTTCGCCGAACTGTTTACTAAGTAAGAAAAAGACCCTTTATGAAAGACCCATGGTATGGTAGAACCCGAATTAAGATTGATTGTTTCGAAATTGAAGAAACCAAATCTTACGTATACCATGGGCGATCAATGAATATGGGAAGCCATATAGGAGAAAGTTAAGGAAAACGAGAGCCGCATGGGCTCTATTTGGACCTCTGAGAAAGGTCACCGATAAATTAATAGACCCAAAAATACGTGCTCACCTTTTCGACTCTATGGTTTTTCCTAGCGCTTTGCTACGCATCCGAGACCTAAGTTGATACCTCAACCACGTCAACGATTTTACGAACTATTCACAGAGCGCTCGAAAGAAGTCTTCTCAAATATAAACGGAGAACACAACATCGAGCCGGACACCGCAGTATTGAAATCATAGAATTATCCCTTCTCCAAGATTCAGAGGAATACCTGTCAAAAGCGAAACAGATGGGCTGGTCATATAATGAAAGAGAAGACGACAGGTGGACGAAAAGAACTGTATAATGGTACTCAAGAGAATACAAACGTCCTCCTGGGCGACCACCGGCAAGGTGGGCGGACGTGTTTGAGGCGACCGTCGAGAAGCTGTACTTACAGCTTTTCAGGCTTACGGAGTGGGCCGCGCCAGTGTGGCCATGTACGCGGGAAACCACCACCATGGACGACAATGGCACGAGAACAAAACGAATGGAGATTTGCTTAGGCCCGCACTACTCGTGACGACGGGTCATCCAAATAACAAGTAATTTATTGGTTTTGCAACGATTTAACTACCATAATATGAGGTCAACACGTTAGTTGACTTCATCGTCCTTTGTGCTGTACGACTGACTCTAAATCAAAATATTTGAGCTATAAATATTTTTATTTGAAATCTACTACATTATATCCACTGGGTTAATCACAAAACTTGAAGCTCGAGTGGGACTCAAGCCTTGATATACTGATGGATGATATGCTGTTATCGAATGCACTACCTAGCTACGTGCTCTGTAATATCTCATTCTTGACCTATTATGTTAAGTTACACTTTGCTTCTATGTTGTCTTATGCAATATGTATTTTCTTATGTTCAAGAAAGCATTGGAAAAATAGTGTCGTCTTCCAAGGAAGCGATTTTGATTGGACTCTTTCATAGTGCAGTTTCCTCCCTCCGTCACTCCACTCAGCGATCATTCTTATAATTTTTATTGATTTTGACTAATCCATGTTTATTGTTTGTTTGACCAAGTGTTTTTTTGAGCAACTGCACCTTTATGGAGAATTTTAGAAAAACGAAAGATCGTACCGTCTCTAATGGCAAATCGTCTATTATGAATGGATCTTGTATCAAACATTGACGTATGTTGTCCGATAATTTTTCCACGGAAACCTTAAACAGAAGACGTATTTTTCTTCAACCTTATTAATAAGAAAAAAATCATGATAAAAAATGGTCTTTAGAGTCCATTTGGTTAACTACGAAATGGTTAACTTCAGTAAGCGAATATATCATAAATATCAGCGACTGTACTCAAATTCAAACAGTTGAGCCAAATTAAGATTCTGTGATCACAAAATTTGGATTAATTCTTTCATTATCAGCTTAGCTGGATAAAATGCCGATATCGGCCCAGAGGATCAAGCCTCTTAACCAGTAAGTGCTGATAGAATGCTCATTCAGAACTTTGAAGTATAAGTATAGCATTAAATGTTTGCGAATCGAGGAGCTCGATAGCACAATGTATTCGAATATTACCAGCTTGAATATCAAACATAACAATAGTTGGATAAAGTATGAAGGCTTGAAAAGCTATTAAAACGGCAAAGCTTGCAAAGGGTTGAAGCATAGCGCATTACTTTGAAGTTTTACATTACAGAAGCTGTTCATTGAACTTTTTATTATTTCAGAGAGTTTTAAATTTACTTCTCGTCTGACCTATTGTAAAATTTTTCTACAATATATTATTATATATATTAATTCAAATATCGCCAGTAAATAGTCGTTATTGTCGCCAAGGATGCTGTTTCCATTAGTATCACTCAAATTATGGATGGAATGGGAAAGCACTCTTGCCTGTCTGCTTTTCAGCCAGAGCTTTTTGAAAATTTTCGAAACGTTGACGATTTTATCCTTGTCAAAGTTTTCGTCATCTTTCATCATTCCTTCGAAAAGAATATCCATTAAGGCGAGAAACTATAAAAAAAGAAGAAATGATAAAAGAAATTAAGATAAAAGATGAAAAACCGCGTTCGGCCTCTATCTGAGTATCTCGTAAT
>KN716480.1:122845-139398 GCA_000816705.1 Dictyocaulus viviparus | reverse complement strand
CGCGATAAGGAAAAATGGAAGTTTTACTGGCGCCCGCTCGACTCAGTCGATGATCAACGGGAATCCAGGTGATCCAGGAGATAGAAATGGCCTCAACAAAAAACAACTTCGTAAATAACCCAATTGTGAAAATATCTTTATATGCCATTGTATGAAAAATGAAACAAATAAGTGCTTGTCGCATGTAATTTACCATAATATTCATCTTGTTACTGTTATTTTCCCGTTTCTTTTTACTGACGAGCCTAAGAAATTATCTAGAATGCAAACTGAGTAATGTCTTTTACAATTTCGAATGCGAATCTCCATAGTGATATCGAACGAATTTTAAATTATACGTTGAGATTTCATTCAATTATTAAGTTTCAAAATGTATAAATTCGGTTTTTTTAGAGATAAACAATCTTTCGAAGCAGCTAAGCATTCATGGTTGATGCTGACAAAATTAGGATTAATAAACACTCTGATGAATGGCACTTAGCTTAACGCAAGATTGAATCGACGATTTGAGAATATTTATTTTTTAAAATACAACTGATAGTTTTAATGTGCGCAATATAAACGGTGCTATTACCCGATGATCTGCATTTGGCTGTTTGAGCATGGTTACGTGTTGATGTTACGGCATGTATTTATTTATTCGTTAAACAATGAAATCTGGACGCAGGCGTCGTTTGCCTGGACGAGTTGCTATAAATAATCACAAAAACGGTATCTGGTTAACAAAGTCCTTCTTCTACAAAAATATATTTGTGTAAGATACATATGTATTCAAGCTTGTTTATGTATCTCAATTTTAGAATTGCATTGTTCCATTGATCCCTACTTGCTAGCAATTTTACGATCACGTGTTTGCAGACCTAATGTTAGCTTTCTTAAATGACTATGATAACTAAATTGATTTCACTCTATGGTTTCAATATCGTAAGGTATGAAAGTATCGTTGATCGCAGCGGCTTTCTTATACATACAATACCGTTTTTCATGCGCTAATAAGTATAGATAAAGTTTTCCTTGTCTTTTGATTAACAGGATTACGTTGTCTCCCTGGTTTTTCTAAACAAGTATAATGGGCTAAATGAAATATGTGAAAATTCTACAGGAAAAATAATTTCTATGGAATTTCCTATTGGGTTTTCCTTGTTTTTTTATCCAATTGTTTTAGATTGCTACAAAAACTACTGTCACCTGAGATGTGTTCAGCAATGTGCTCTCCAAGACTTTAGTTGTGGCAAAATGATATCAAACTTGGATGTAGGCATTTGTATAATCATAATTAATATATAATGTTAGTCTGGCCACCCTTTTCGACTTACCGCTGCTTTGTCATATGCCTCTAATTTCTAATAATAAACTGCTGGCTTAGTTAAATGGTTTTAGAACGATTTTGCCTCCGCAATATTGGTGAAGAACGATTCGGTCATAAGAAGAATCACATGTGGTGGTTTCGATGTTAACCGTTCAGATTCTTTTGGTTGCTCACCCTTGCATTACTCGGCTTTCACTGGTGACATAACAACTACTTTATCGCTTATTGGTTTGTACCTCATACAATATTTTGTATTTGGAAATCTTAATTTTGAAGAAACATACTTTCAATTTTACTTCATTTGGCCGTATATTTTTCAAATACTTTTCTTGGCTATGTTTCATATTTTTCGTGACTTGTTGTTTTCCTGTTCGAGAGCTCTGTTGATATCTAATTTAGAGATTGGTGCAAATGTAAATGCACAGGACGGGCTCGGTTTAACACCGCTTCATCGGGCCATTGCTGCAAAACACTTTGATGTCGCAGAACTTCTGATTGACATGGGTATAGGAGTATTACAACAAATTATTTGATTTCGACGAGACACTGTCCCATAATGTAGTCATTTGTTGCAACGAATTTCGCTCATAGTGATTTATGTGGTTTCTTTTTTTTTGCTGTAGTGCTGTTTTTCTCTTTTTAAAAGCATTTTATAGATAGGAAATGTGAACGTTAATTTTTTGGATAAGTAATAAGTGACAGTATTTTGGTTTCTTTTATTCCAGTATTTCAGGCTTATGAGTTGCTATGAATTTTGAGATTTTCAAAAATGTAATTTTAAATAGATCCCAGTAGGCTTGGTGTTTGCTTGTGTGAATATTGACATTGTTTTTATGAATAGATCAAATTGATGGTAATAATGTGATATAATATTTTAAGTTTTCTTCCACGATGACCACTCTATTAACTCTAGGTTGTGACACCACTATTCGGTGCAAATTGCTGCAAACTCCACTTCATATATGTGCTATTCATAATGTGCCTAGTATTACGTCATTGCTTTTACGGCAAAAATATTCGATGTTGAGTGAGTAAATAATCTCGAGCTTGAATTGAAAAATCATTGTGAGGTAATGAAATTGGTTTCAACATGACGGTGTTTTGCTCAGATAGTGGTGACTTTCGAGGATCAACAGCTTTACATCACGCTGCTTATCGTGGTTACATTGAGGTTGCTGATTTGCTGTTAAAGGCTGGTATTAACATGGCTGCCGTGTAAGCTGAAAATTTATGATTAAGTAAAACAATACAAAACAATATTGCGCTACAATTTACTGTTGCTTCTAAAGTCAAATATACGTGCGTAGCTATACGCATATGTGTTTATATTTGTATATACATATGGATGTGTACCTTTATGCATATAATTACATACCCGGTCATTCGCATATATTTGTACTGAAGTTAATTTTTCAAGTGACAATCTTGGTCGCACTGCCATACATTTCGTAGCATGTGGAGGACACATTCCAATGTTGGACGTATTGAGACGAGGAGGTGCGTCCATCAACGTATGTGACCATCACGGACGAAATGTTGCTCATTTTGCTGCAATGGCATCGCAAGCAGATTTGTTGGGTGAGCGATTTGCTCATCAATCGACCTCACAATTTTGTCGTTGAAATTATATTATAGATTTACCGGCAAAGACTTATTAGAAATTATGCGTTTGTGATTTAATATGCAGATTTGTGGCAAATACACATGAAAAATTTCTCATTTAAAATAAAATGAATCGAGGGTAGCTCTTTCTCCAATGAGCTTTTTCTGCTTAAGGAATTCGTTGAGCATTATATTTTTTTTCAAGGCCTTAGAGGTTTGATCATAAAGATGGTAATCTTCCTGCTTTTCCAGTGGGATCCAATCACATACAGCTTTCGTAAACCAATCTTCATGTATGCGCATCACTTTTTCGGCACACCTATTCTTTAAATGCTAGGAGTGTACGGCTACGTCTCAAATTTTTGATTTTTGACGTATGCTATAACTTCGCGTTACGTCTTTCACTTGTGTGATATGAAAAACGCCAAGCATCAGCCTTTCGATAGAGCGTTGTATTGTGCTCAGTCATTCTGCTTTGGTAATGTGCAAGTTTCCAAGACATACGTTATCGGATGAAGAACCGTCATGTCAAAAAATATGGGTTCGGAGATTTCTTGTACTGTTCATGTCGTCTTCGATGCTATTATATGTTCTCCAAGCCTTTCGTTTCCTTATGCTTAGCTCTGCTAGAAAGTTCGTCTGTTATAACGCTCACCAAATTGATCGCACAGCCTAGATAAACATTGTTTGAGCATTCTGAGATGATCTTTCCACTGAGTGGAAATGGGCCTTCAGCGATATATCCCTTCTTCATGAATACCGTCTTCATGAGGTTTAACTTGAGGCCAATTTCTCTACGTGCATTGTCGAGTTCGGCTAGCACTTGCTTTGCTTGTTCGATGTTTGATGTAATGAATACGATATCATTGGCAAAGCTGAGATGGTAAAGTTACCGACCATTGATTTTCACCTCCACATCGTCCAATTTTCGTTTTCGCATAATGTTCTCAGTAGTGGCTGTGAATAACTTTGGCCAAATGTGGATAACTTTCGACCGCCTCCGCTATGTTATTAATCTATGTTTTGATCATTAAAACATCTCAATTTTCAGAGAAACTGTTAAACATCGATAGAACGTTCACTAATTCTGCTGACAATGATGGGTATACTCCTCTACACTATGCTGTTCAAAATGCTCAAAATTCGAGAACCATTGAGCTGTAAGTCTTCCAAATTTTTAGATGTATTCAACAGTGGCAATTTATAAGACTAGGAGGAGAATAATTTTGTACGGTCTCCTTGAAATTTTTGCATAAACAACTACATTTTTATCGGTGACTATTGAGCTTATTAGTCACTTGTAATTATTTCATATACTGTGAAATTGCCACTTTTTTATGTATTAATGATAATTTTTATTATTTGATTTACTGGTGAGTGACTTCTGTTTGAGATAATATGGCATGTTGTATTGGAAAATGTATTGCGATATATTAATCCATACCGTCTTTTTCCACGTGTGGCGGAAGTGGTTGTCCTATTTTTCAGAATTTTGCAAGCTTTTAATTGAAAATAGTTTTTTGATATGTGTTAAGAAGAAAAACCTGATATCAATTCGCAAAAAAGAAAGAAAAACTTTAATGGTCGTTCAACAGAAGAATAAGTAAATCAATACCTTGAAACCACAACCATTCTTCACAATTGGTCACGACTTCGACTTTTCCAAATCTATCATTGATTAGTATCCATTCCATTGCTTGATTATTATTTTTTATCTGTGAAACAACTATATTATAGTGTTCTGGGATCTGAATAGTGTACTTCTCGATATTGCCACGGTCTTCAGAGATAATAGGATTTTTCCTATTCTGAGATTGGCTTAATTATTATTTTTGATATATTTTGATATCTAATTTTGAAAATATCTCCGGCAATTACTTGCATGTACAAGATGGCTTAAAATTTACACTAGTCATTTTTTTTCCGAAATCTCAATTGAAGTAATATTTATGTATAATAGATTTATAGGCTTTTCAAAAATGGATGTAACATAAATTCTGCGGCGAACGATGGCACTACTGCTCTTCATATTTCTGCTTCTCTTTCGGATTCTCCCGAGCCATTAGAGTATTTGATTAAGGTATAGGACAATAATAATTCGTACCTATATTGCATTAAAAGTTAGAAATCAGATTTCTTGACAATATTTTGACCACCAACTCAAATTGTTGTACTTATAATTCATTACTTCTTAATGTTCAGTTCAACTTTTAGTGTAGTGATATTAATTTAAACGCAAAAAATACGGATGGTATGACGCCTTTGCACTTGGCTAGTGAATGGTCGAAAGTGTGCCGAGTTGATGGTTTAGTACAAGGTTCATTTTTTGAAAATTTTTTTATTTCTTTTGAATGTAATATTTTGATGTGTTTTGTTTTTAAATTCTTTCTCCGAAATATGATTTCATATTCTTTGTATTCTATTCTTATTCTCTTTGTAGCAATTATCAATAGCTAGTTAATTCAAAGGTAAGTTGTTGATGTTTGGATAAGTATTTAACTGGATTACGAGAAATTCTGGATGCTTTTTGAATATTTTACATGAAACTACTGGGTTGTGGATAACGTAGAAGCTAGAGAAATAGGAATCTGTCTCTGGGATTTCTTATGATACTTCCCAGAAATAGTTCATATGTTACTATGTCCAAGTGTTGTGATTGACTTTATAGCCATTCTTCATAAAAATAGAAAAAATCGTTGAGTTAATCGAAAAACTTGGATCATCTGTAACAGTTTGTGAATTGCAGGATATAAACTTCAATAGTAATTGTTTTGTTCTCTATTAGCTGAGATAAACTGTGGTGGCATTGTATTGATTTTCTTTGTTTTTGAGTTAGCTACAAAATTTGCTTTTTTAGTCGAGTCGCTAACCAATTTGTACCGCTTAGCGATTACCAATATATCACCTTCATGAATTAGAAATAGAGTAGTCGCACAGGAGGTGCTTGCTACTGTAATCGACACCACAACAGGTCATAAAACCGAGATGTATGGGTTCGAGCCTGTCTGACACTCCAAATTTTATGGCTAATTTCAAACGGGACATATTTTTGTTTATATTTATTTTTGTATGATCTATCTCCCTTACGAAGATGCGGCACTTCTTCTCTGTGTAAATGTTACAATGAGGCGTTAGAATTGAAGTGGTCTATATAATGATTTGAGAGGACCAGTCTGTTGCCAAGTCAGTGCTCATTACTCTACCGGATTATTTTTGTGCCAGTTCACCAACTCCTGAGAGATGAAAGGTCATCCTGGGAGCCGGAATCAGAGTCGTGTATATGGTAACCAAGTCCGCGTGCCACTTTGGTCCTCCTAAACCTGCGCCACTTGACCCCTTATTCTTTGACATTAGTGTTCTTACATTCATGAGAATTCGAAATCTTGATTTGATCAAGAAAGTATTTTCTCCTTAAAGTGACTAATGATTTCATAGCTGGAGCAGAAATTGATCCTCGGTCTGTCAATGACGCTACACCACTTCATTGTGCGGCTCTTGGAGGGCATCATCTAGTAGTAAAGCATCTTCTTAAATCTGGCGCTGATGTAAATGCGTGAGTTTCCAATTATTTTGAAGCTGTTTTTATTTATTTTGTTTCATTATATATTTGTTTGTTCAAGAATTTCATAGCAGATATCAGGTCTATGGGAAAGTTCTGTCCATTTCTGTAACAGCAGTTTTCGACGTGTAAACACATTAATTCGGCGCATGTTCGGCTCTCTTAATATTATCTTTTATTATTAATACTGACATAGTAAATTAAGTAAAACAATGTCGTCTGTCGCTAATTTGAGTGTGAAGCGATAATATACCCGTGGCTAACAAATTTCTGCAAGCATCAAATGCTACGGAAGCACATAGAAGTTCATTGGGAGCTCTAAAATCCATTATGGTGCTGAGTCATCGCTAAACGTGGAACCTCAGGCGGGACTCCAATCTGCACCCGCAGATATCCGGTCTGTTCTGATTAGCGATCACACTACTAAAGGCTCTCGTTTTACGACCACTCATAGCTTCTCTTATTGCTATGTGGGTATCTTATCAACACACGCCCGTGAACACACGTTTCGATCTAGTGAGCTGATATTGGCATTACATCCTGCTTCATTTAAAATTAATAATTACGGATATTAGAACATTATTATAACTTGTCATATGATACAGAATAAAACTGCTATGACGTTGTTTGTGTTTTTTGTGTTGTTCGTGTAGTGTTTTGTGAAAGTACATATTTAGATAGGACATGCAGAAGATGGTTCGTATAATTTTAAACTGGTGATATCGACTATACTGATGAGCTGATTTTGAACGGCTATTTTTGATCGATGGCGTTGTCATAAAAGCAAGATCTATCGTAGCAAGAATCTTTTCTAGCAACACCAGAAATCGCAGAAAAGCTCAATTCAGTTCAGCGAACCGTTTTGGACCGTATTTAGAAAATAAGGTTGATGTTGAAATATTCAAGATGGACGCCACATGAAATCTGAAGAATTTGCATGATCATAATGCACATCCTGCCTGCTCGGAACAAAATTGAGCTCTTTGATATTCAATCAAAAAAGTACAATTTTTTCTTTTACCGTCAACAAGCCTGGTTCAAATTTCCGTATCAAAGAATGGAATGGGAAGTATAAATTTTCACCAGGTTGGCAAGGAGTCAATAGTAATAACATTTATATTATTCAGTCAAGCTTTTTGATGGTAAGAAAAATTTTTACTTTTCATTTGAAAAGCGGACAGAACTTTCAAGTAGCTCCTATGTTGTAAACTCGCTATTAGTTTGTTAAACTATTGTTTGTATCTTGTGTCGCAGTTGCGAGGTATTACTACAATGGCTAGTTGTAAAACGCAATGTTTTTATATTCCATGATATCTTATTCTTTTGAAACTGCACGTTTTAAGCAAACATATAGCTCGTTCTTTTACAAAATCAGAGATTTGGAAAAGAACTAGATGTTTTATAACATTTCATTCATGAATCTTCAATGCCGATCCGAATTCTATGCTTCTCTTTCGTACGTCATTGAATCTAGTTTTTTCAATTCACACTTTGCAATCATATTTTAGAAAAACGGAAAAAGAAGATAAGAAAGTTTTGTTGTAAATTAATTACTGTTTCACTTATTTGATTTAGATTATAACATACCAAACAATTTTTGTGTACATATATTATCTTCATACTTTTAAGCAAGATGAAAGGAGAATTAACACCGCTACACCTAGCTGCATACCATTCATCTCGTCCAGTGTCTCAAGTATTAATAGAAATGGGAGCAGATATTGAGGCGAAAGACGCCTATTTAAGAACTCCACTTCATTTTGCTGCACATAGCATTGCGGATAGTGGGTGTGTATTGCTGGCTTTTTCAAAGAGTAACCCATTAATATAGCAGTTGTATTGCTAGGATATTTTAATTTTTTAGTTGTAGCTTTGCTCTCGTAAAAGACTTTGATCTCTGTTCTTTTTTCTCCATCGCCATTGGATTTTCCTCCTAGTTATACTTTCGCGTGCTTTTGTAATAATCCCAGAGTCAAACCATAGTACTGTTTCAGAACATACACACTTGAGTACTTGATTAAAAATAAAGCAGTCGTCAATGTTACCGATAAATACGGGTTTACTCCTTTACATACTGCTGCATTGAAAGGACTCGATCAGATGGCAAGTGCAATTTTCTTCGTTGATTTTCTTATTTGTATCCCATAAATGGAACATCCGTAGATACCGAACAGATTCCACTCAAATTCATCTTGATATTAATTATTAGTAGCATTCTTATACTTTATTGTAGCATTGTAAAGTTTTTTATTGTGTTCATGTGTTTTTACACACTGTATGTCTATTTTAAGGTGGTACTTCTCTTGAAATCAGGAGCGATAGCAGACAAACCAGACTTGCATGGTCGAAACGCTCTTCATCTTACTGTTCTTTCTCGTTCCCATTCAACTGCTGAGGTTTTGAAACTACTTTGATATTATTAATACCATATTTAGTCGGAGTTTAATTCTGGCACATCTACTATTCTAAAGCCAACGCTTGAAGTAATATGTCAAGCAATATCTTATGTAGAAATAAAATATTAAAGCTGGAACGGTCATCAAATTATTGCAACTTTTCTTCTGACTTTTTTTTTCTTGGTCAGAGAAGAGGTTGAAAGGGATAGTCGAAGCATGAGTATTAGATTTTTGTAATGGACTTTATCGTAGTGCTCTTTATTGTCTCTAGAATTCTTAAAACTCACTTTTTTCTCCACTGACTTCAAGGAAATGAACATTATTGGACAAAGACCGCTTTTTGCATTGTGGTTGTGTAGACTATTTAGACGTCTAGTAATACCGTTTGGCGACAATAGCAATGACGGTGCAACGATCGAACGTTTCATCATTTACTACATTCGTTTCCAAAGAAGTATTACAGGATAACATTGTATCTCCATTTCTAAATGCATTTGTCTTACAAAGTGTGTTGAATTACAGTTGGTGAAAAAATATGTCGAAACATAAACCTGTCAGTTTATCTCCAGTTTCGGTTGTGTTGTTGTTTCTATTCTGAGATACTTAATATGAAGCTTATGTAAGCACGAGTTAAGAAAACTATACTCACTAAATACTGTTTAGTATATATTGAGCGAATAATTATGCGAATATAATATTTGAAACGAAATGAAGAATTTTTCAGTCGGCAAATTTAATAGTATTTTTGTATATACAATTATTTTGAATACGTCATGTCACCGGTATGATACGTCAGATATTTAACAATGTTTAAATTTCCTAAATTATGAAATAGTTCAACTGGCTGTCGCAGGTCGAAATGTAATGGCAATTGAGTTTTCTTATCTTCTGCTTAAGTACTGCAGGAGATCATTATTGGTCAACGTTTGAATTACTCTACAGTTAATAAGAATAACAGGAGAAATGTTAAGTTTACTTCACCTAAGAGGTAGAATATAGGTAAGATAGGAAATGGCATAAAGGTGCAGTGTTGAAGTGATCAACATAGCGAGTTTGTTCAATAAATATTTTTTGGAACGTAGTGCTGCTCTTGGAGGCGCGTGACGCAGTGGTGGTGACGCACACTAACGCGCAGGTTTGCAGCCGCACTAAGCTCCAATCCGACCGAGGTCGTTAAATCGGTACTAGAGAACGTTTAAGACACTAACATTGACTTCTGGTAAAGAAGTTTCAATTGGAGCCACTGTATGTACCAGGCTCGCATCCAAACACCATCATATCACGTTGGACGCGAATGTGTAGGCGCATTTCGCAACAAGGAGCAATGCCAATGCATTATCTTGTTATAATGTTACTGTTAAATTACTGAAATTTTTTTGAAAAGGGCAAGGTATTCTCTTTTAAACACAAGGATTCTTCCAGAAATTGTGCCTGGCAGATGAGAAATGTGTTTATCGTCAAGATTGCAATGGTTTCTATCCACTGCATTATGCTGCTTACAAGGGTGATGAACCTTTGTGCTTACTTGTAAGTTGTTTCATTTCATTATGTTGAATTTCATTACATAAATGGGCATTCGTTCGTGGACAAATTTGAAATAATAATTGACTGCTTTGTAGCTGCTTGTGATCCACTGTACTGTTAATTTGTAGTTAGCATTTTCGGAAGAAGTCTTATACTTACTACTTCGGGAACTAAGATTAGTTTGATAATTGATCATTATTCAGCGTATTGATTTTCTTTTTGTACAGCTTTATAAATACATGAAAAACTTGGTGGATATTCCTTCGTCTGGAAATCAACAAGGCATCACACCTATTCACCTAGCTGCGATGCGTAATATGGCTATGCCACTTCTTCGCCTTGCCAAAGAGTTCAAAGTCAGTCCATGTATGATGAAATATATTGAATGGCTTATCTGATTTCAGTTTGAATTCCTAGAGTTAGCCATCAAGCTATTTGTACTGCTGAGCTCCAAGGGTTTTTTCTCTGGAGTCCAATTACCCGTGTAGACATTACTGCTTTTTTTTTAAATGAGAATTTTTCAATGGAACGCTTGCTTTCTTGTATTGTTGCAACTATTGAATATTCATAGGAAATACATACGAAATCATTATTTTAGAAAAGCACTGAATTAGCGGCAAGGAGAGATTCCGCCTTAGAAAGACCGTTGTTTACTTGTACTGATGTGAAAAATCGCATACCTCTACATTATGCCATGAAATATGGTAAAAACTTTATATCTTCAACAAATTTAATTTTCAAATGTTTGTATTGTGTTTTAAACTAGTTGTGACAATTTCTCCTTCCACAATATTGGTAATTTAAGGGTATATTGATCCAGTGATCGTGCTATTAAGTCAGTCAAGTGCTGAGGTTTGCCTTAATTGGCTCGATAAAGATGGTAAGTTTTTTTTTTAATTGTGCTGCGCTTAGTTATTAAAGCGTGCGCATCTTGTTTAGATATAACGCCGCTCCACCTTGCGGCTGCGAATGGAAGAAATGTTTGTGTGGAATGGGTCTTGAATAACTTCCCAAAAATTAGTGTGAATAGGAAAGACTCTAAAGGAAGGTAAACGTCACTTCATTATGCTGCTTTTTATTCTATTTTTGATCTGGATGGTAGTTTCAGTTATAGTTTTTCTCAAATTCTTTATTTCAATAGCGAAATTATTAAAAGCTGGTCATGGCATATGTGTGTCTATTGGGAAAACTTTGCACAGATTGTTGGTGAACAACGTAGATACACAGAGATCACCACTTAACAACTTCTATGTAAATACAAAATGATGATCTTCTAATCAGTTTCTCCTTATATTTTTTGAAATAAATCAACATAGATTTTGCTGCATAAGGTTTATAGCACAAGAACCATAGTTGGTAAGTATATAATGTAATTATACACAGAAGAAAATCAACTTCCTGCTCCTTATATGTTAAAGATTGTTCGGTTTGAATTAAAATCGATGCTGCAGCTCATTGGTTAATTTATCCTTTTATCTAGATCATGCGGCATGTTGTCGTTAACATCACTATCTGGGCCATGCTGGCCTCTTATTCTGAAAAGCAACCTTGAACAATGCGACAAAATGGGCCGTAGTTATTTACATCGAGCTGCTTATTCTTGTAATAAAAATGCAGTCCTGAAAATTTTGGAACAATCTTGTCCAAATGTACGGTTAGTTCATATGAAAGAGATATTTTGATTTCAGTGTTATATCATTTTCTCAGGTACCACTCTATTTTGAGTGGTATTGTGTGGTTTCCGTGGGGCTTTTTTAAATTGCTCAAATCTGAATACTGCTCCTCCCCACTCCTTATTTTTCTCTCCTTTTTTATTTCATTTATTTATTTATTCTCTTATTTTTTCGTGCAGTTTTGATCGCTATTTTTTGGCCTCTCTGCTTTTTTTATGTGCTCGAAATACGTAGATGCTTGAATAACCTGCCAGTGACATAAATGAGCTGTACTCTCCTTGCGTTCCACTTGTGATATAATGCATCTAAAAATGCGTTCAGATTGCTGAAACAAGTATCGATATGGTCTCATAAATTTGCTTTGAAAAGCTGTATGTATATGTGTTTTTTTTTGTTGTTTGATTTTCACCACTACTTAAGTGAATAGAACTGAGCCTTAGCGATTTTACTAAGCTTGACCACTGTACAACGTTTAATATTTTTAAAGAGATGTATATATTGTGTTTGTTTGACAAATTTCTATCAAGAAAATAATTTCGTAATTTCTTGAGATCTAATATATATATTTCCATTGTAATTTTAGAGACGTGAATGGAGTTACGCCGCTTCACGTAGCAGCAGCGGTTGGAAATCGCGATGTTATTGCAGTATTTCTGCAGTTTGGAGCTGATCCATTGGCTAAAGATAATCGAGGATTCACTCCTGTCGACTGGGCTGCAGCCTATAATCAGGTTAGTAGGGTTGAAGGATGCTTGAAGACCTTTGTACCTGCCGATTCTACCTAAACCATGAAGAAGATCAGTAAATAACTTTGCCAAAACACATTTTTATGTTTATTACTTTTTATTAAGACGGATTTTTTTCACAAGTGGCGATTTCATATTCGTTTAACAGAGCTCACAAAGAAATAGAGAGATCATTACATTTATTCTAACTTTACGTTTTTCCTGCATGCCTTATAGAGCTTTTCCTTTTGATATCTTGAGATTGCTGAATCTTTTTTTTTCGTCATAACAAGAAAGGGATCTACTTTTCCGGAATTAGAGAAGGCAGGAAATACTAAACATATTTTTAGATCTTGTGAAAGAGCATCTCACTATTATCTCCGAATACACCTTGTGAAGAACCGTTTCTCTCTTGGTAAGATGTGGTCGATGTCCACACAAGCTGTTCTGTTGTCTCAGTTTATTGGAACCGGCGCTGTTTTATTATTATTATTATATGAAGGGGCATGCTGCGTAAATTATTCCAAGATGGTTATTGAAATCGTTTTATAATGATTTCAAGTAAAATGTTATCAAAACTATTGAAAAGTGGTGTTTTGACGAAGTACTATCTTTTGATTAAGTAACTAAGATGTGCGCATATGACGTATATGCCGTTTCATCTCACCATCTTTTGTGTGGCAAAAGAACTAGAATAACACCAAGAGGAACTACTTACTTTCGTTTCACATGTACGTATAATACTTTCTCCTTTTCTTAAAAATATTAGATTATCAAATTTCTTTACTAATTATTATCTTATTCATTTGTATTGTGGTGTATTAAGGATTTCATGTAACATTCAGTAACATTAATTCTCATTTTTAACTTTAGAATGTGAATTTTAGCAATTTTACGCTCGCCTTTTTCAGATTTCCAGTTTGGAGGAGTTAATACTAAACATACATGGTCTAAGTTCTGATTTGGCAACCTGTAGCAGTAATGTGGATTCATCGTGTAGTAAAATATGTGAAGACCCGACATTGAGCAATTTATGTATGTTGTCCTCTAATTTTTTTTTTTGAGGTTGTTTTTATAAATTGTGGCTTCATTCAATTATGCTATTAAATTCACCTATTTTTGTCTTTAGTAAATATTATGTAAAATGAGACTAATATAAAACTAGTTTTTATTGGCTTGACGTTTGATAATTTTTAGTATTCTTATTCCTTATATCAACGTTTCGGTATTTTCGCGTACTTCTGAGCCATCTCAATTCAAGACGGACTTCACAGCTTTTGTTCGTACTTAGCTGTGCTAAAGATTTTTTCAAAGATTTAAAAACAAATCTTTCTCTACTCAACAACTATTATATAAAAAGAAAATTTTTCAACATCACCTTTCTGGATTGCTGTTCTTCAGCGCAAAACAATACCAGTGGAACGTTTCAACGTTACATATTGAGTGCTAAATTTAGAGAGCTGAACGAACCAAATAAACATGCGCTTAAGTGTTGAAAATTGTCATAGTAACGGACAGAACCTTTTGGTAGACCTGAAATACTATTCTTTTTTTCAGTATTTTCAATATGGTCTATGACACACGTCATGTTTAATACGTTACAATCATCATTTTGTAGAATTTTTTGGCATTGTGCTTGCCTGTTTAGTGTGCTCAGTGTTGAATTATTATTGTATATATCACATTTAAACTTTGGAAAAACTCTTCATTCGAGTGTGCAAACAGGAATTTGTATAACATACTGTGTGATAGAGTATCAAAAAACAGAAATGATCAAATTAAAAGCAGCAAAAAATAGCTCATTTGGCTTATTTCCAAAATATACTATACTATATAACTATGAAAGATGTCATTGTGCTAAAATTTTCCAGTGATGCATAGTTTTTTTTTTTCAAATCTTGACTATTTGTATTCTGTAGTCACAGCAGCGGCGGGTGTTCGGAAGCAAACTGACTACACTAATTGTTGGGGTCGAGCAGGACTGCTTTTTGCATCCTATTTCGGAAGCCTGCCTTGTATTATGTGTCTGTTAGAGGTATTACACTATTTATTCCTTACAAAATATTTCATGGAGATAAAAACATTTTATGATATATGAGAAGGTAGTTTCATTCTTAAGTAGAAAAAAGGTTAGGCTCGTTGCGCTGCCTTATGATAGTTGATTCATCGTTTCTTATCATGTAGCGCATTGAAGTTATCAGAGTTTCTCCCATGTCTTGCATGAATTCGAAATTTTTGTAGTAGTAATCATAACTAATACCAGTGCATGCAGTTGTTATTTTTTAAGCTTGAGAAGTGCTTTAGTGCTTAAGTAGAATATTTTTTTTGCTCCGATTGATTTATTTGTAAGGAAAATTGTTCATTTTTACTTCCTTAAGAGATCAATTCTTGCCATTCGAAGATTCTATTTTTGTGATATGAGAGTGTTAGTTCTATACAGACACTACCACTGCATATGATGATACGATATGTGATAAAAACATCCCTTGAAAATTCTTACGGAGTACGGCATCACTGGATGAGGCTGTAAAATTTAAGGATGCGGGTTCGAATCCAGCCTCAGGTTTCAAGTTTTTCGACTAACTCAGCATCATTAATAATTTGAGTTAACCATTTGTGTTTTATGAATTTGCGAAATAATATAATGACTGGTAAAAGCTGAGCTGAAGGAGCTACGTTGATATTTTTGATTAAGTCGTTAGCCATGTGAGACATCTGGATCTTCGTTGAATCCATAGGTCTCCTACCATACAATGAAGCGAAAACGCAGGTTTTCAGTCGTAGCAGTTTATTTGAAATGATGACACCTCAGTGAATCTTGTCTTCGTGGAGGTCGACAAAACGCCTCATCGACGGCTACATATGAATAATGGGATGGGATGCGTTTTGCAGATCTAAGTATTTACGAAGAAAACCATCATCATGAACTTTTAGATGGTATTTGTTGCGGTCACTTGCCGTCTTTTGTATGAAAGCTTAGTGCTTTCTTCAAAATTTTTTTGAAAACCTTGATTTGGTCTTATATTTTGTAACAAGCGCATTTTTCTAGCAGTTTAACTAACCATTAAAGTATTAACTATTAAAGTTTTGTAAAGATCGGGTTCTGCACAATGTTTCTTATAATAAACGTTTGCTGAGGTTGCGTAACCAATTGGAAAATGTGAAATAAACGTAGAAATGCGCACACTCGACAACCAGAACATTGAATTGTGTTTAAAAAGGCCGTTCGTACATTGC
This sequence comes from Dictyocaulus viviparus, assembly GCA_000816705.1. Classification (NCBI taxonomy): domain Eukaryota; kingdom Metazoa; phylum Nematoda; class Chromadorea; order Rhabditida; family Metastrongylidae; genus Dictyocaulus; species Dictyocaulus viviparus. The sequence goes on along the minus strand of KN716480.1, from coordinate 123,373 downwards.
AGAAAAATCCGCAGTTGGTCTTAGTGCGCGATCCTCGTGGGAGAACTGCACTTCATCTGTCGGCGTGGAACGGGCATCACGAATGTGTTAAATATCTGGTAGATAAAGGCGTGGAGATAGAAGCATTGGATGATACTGGCGCCACCGCCTTAATGTACGCGGTCAAGGATTCAGGCTCTGTGAGAGTACTAGGTTTGTATCTGTGTGTATTAGTTAAGAAATGTCCATAGTTGTGCTGAGATGGCCGCAAAACTCGGAACCTCAGGCGGGACTCGTACCCGCACTTACAGATATCCGGTCTGCCGTGCTTACCATTACACCACCGAGGCCCTTGCTCTGCGACCACTCACGAATATGTCTAAAATTTCGGGTTATCCCGCAGTTATCAGCTTAACTGGATGTAATGCCGATATCGGCTCGCCAGATCGTACCCGTTAGGGGGCGAGTGCTGATAATGGTACCCACTTACTATAAGTGAAGCATTGAGTGGTTCCGAGTTTCGCGGCCATCTCAGCACAACTATGGACA
>KN716480.1:86807-106340 GCA_000816705.1 Dictyocaulus viviparus | reverse complement strand
TATATATGTACATATATACATATATATGTTGCGCAAAATTACAGAAAAGGTCAACAGCGCATTTATCTCAAATCTTATAAAGCGAAAATAACTGAACCTGACCCGATTGGCTCGTACGTCTTTTCCAGTGTTATTGAACCATTAATCTTTTCAACTTCTCCGTGAATCATTTCCTTCAGGCGCGTGGATTCGAATCCTTCTAATTCTGAATATATCAATAAGTATTGACAAGCTCCTTAATGTATGACCCCCTTTTATATTGTGACAGTGTGGTGTCGCTATCACTATACACAAATTATTGGCGTGTACTGCACAAATATGGCAAAACGCTGGTTTGCGTGTATCCCTAGGCCTACTGAACCCGCCATCCCATCAAGAAAGACAGACTGGCATCAAATCTATTTGTAAAGCGTTCCTCAACACAATACAACTTATTATAAAAATCAGTTTTCTCAGTTAGAAAGACAACTACACTGTAGCACCTTTATTCATCCTGTTAAATGTCTCCTTTTACTTTCCACGTTTTTTTTATTTAATCATGAATTAATATTGGATAAAAAGCCAAACTAGATTGCCAACGTCTCAGAATTAGTTCAACGAACATAAAGTCATGATTAAGCTAAATAGGAATTTTGATCTTTTTAAGAACCAATAACCTTTTCAAAATAATATTTTCCTTAATATTTATATCTCGCAAAATATGACCCAATGCACACTTACCTGGATTCATATTAATTTGCACACTAGCTATGCCACAAGTCTCATGCAGAATCAATGCCAATCGCGCAAGATGATGAATTGCAGATTGAATATCGTCGTTAATCTGCAGCGAAGCTCATCGATAAGTTTAGTGAAAATTTCATCCATATAATTTATATAAGACGAATCTAAGATGCATAGGATAAAAAGATTTAGGCTGAAATCCCAAAATAAGTAGAACTTTAATAAACCAGGAGGTTCAGTGAATGCTTGCTGAATAGTTTGGCAAATTGCATAAAAAGTATTCACATTTTAAATTCAACATCACCTGCGGCGTTAGTTTAATACGGCTATCAGCAGGGATTCGCTTTCCAGCGCGAATCACAAGTCGCTCACATTCTACCAGTTCAGCGCTTATTGCGTTTACCATTTTAGAAACGTCACAGTCATTCGAGCCAGGCTGCAGTATAACATAATTTACATAATATTTGAAAGCCGTAAAATGATCGTACCATAAGAAAGAAGGATATTCGTTGATTATTAACTTGGCACCATACGATTCCACTTGAAAGTTGTTGACATATATTTTTCAACCAGGCAGATGAATCATAACAATCCATACTGATATTTACCGATAATACATTCTGAATACGCATAAAATACAATCATCATTATATAAATTCTAAACTAGAAATACCTGAAAATAAACAACAACTTTGTCCATATTTTCGAGTGATGTCTCCGCGTCTAATCTGTTTTGCCGCAATAATTCAAAATAACTATCAATGACTTTTTCCTGAGCACTCATTTCGGGTTGCAGTTGGGCTAGACGAGATAGTTCTTCTAGTGAAATATTGACTAACGCACTGAAACAGAGTAGCTATTATCTAATCTGCTGTCTTCACATGCTGACGAATTAACCAAATACCACAACTATGAATGTGATTGAGTTCAAGAAAAAAGTAGATCGAGACATACAAGTTTTTCCCACTTACCCGTAATTATGGCTTTCAAACTACTTGGTACACATTTTTGGAATGATACTTCTAACCTTTCAAACTGACCGCATACCGCTACCAGAGCATTCATTACATAACTGATACGTGCTGAATTAGCCCACTGTTCAGCTTTGTGTGATTTTGTGACATGTTCACGGCGCGTGCCACCAGGAACCTCAGGAAACTGCAAGTTACAAATTTTTGATACAATCTAGAACCTGAGCTCTATCTTCAGAAGATAGTATAATTTAGCCAAAAAGTGATACTAATAAGCCCAGAGGAACCATCTGCAAATAGTTCAAGTAAACCATGACACTATGAAAAGAGAGCGACCTACGTGAATAAGTTGTTTACAATAGCTTAAAACCTTGTAAAAATCTAATTCTAAGACGAGACAGAGAGGAGAACTTCAATACACAAGAAATTACAATATAGGGGAATATCCTTCTTTAATTTACCGAATGGGGGATCAGTGGCGCAGTGGTGGAGATGCCACGGCGACACGCTGACCCGAATCTCTTCGCAGCTGTCACTCAGGCTCACCATCTCTCCGGAATCGGTAAATTGCTAACAGAGAAATCCGGGTAAGATAATTAGCACTGAATTACCTCCACGGATATCACGTGAACACGAATGCGTAGGGGCATCCTGCCACAAGGGATTGATCAACGCCAAACCTCATCTTATCTTAATTTAATTTGAACACAATTCCATTTTCACCAAAAACTATAGTACTACTAAATAATGAAAAGTAAATTGATAGGAATTGAATTCATTTACTAAACACAATAATATCCTTAGCTTTGAATATTACGTGAATGATTATGACACAAGTAAAGAACTAAATCCAAACACAGTTGATCAAATGCAATTTCTAACCGTTTAGAAAAATAATTAATAAATTAGTTGCACAAAAGTTTATGCAAAATGTAAATGTTGGCACACAATAAAACCAAATTTTATTTTCAAATTTGTAAGTCCTAAAATCCTAGCGGGGGCGCAGTGGCTCAGTGGTGGAGGTGCCGCAGTGACACGCCGGCCCGAATCAGTTCGCGGCCGCCCCCCAGGCCCACCAAGCCCGCCATCCCTCCGGGGTCGGTAAATTGGTACCAGAGGAGTCTGAGTAAGATAACTGGCACTGACTTGGTAAAGAGTGGTCAACTCAAGTCATGTATAGACCAGGCACGCATTCAACCACCTCCACGATATCACGTTGAACATGAATGCGGGGGCGCATCCCACCACAAGGGATTGATCAACGCCAAAAATTATCTAAATTATCTAATTATCTAAAATCCTAGCAAGCCTCTCATTCATATTCGAATTATTAAACAGATTTCCATGTAAAGATGAAAATTTCGAATTCTTATCTTTAGGATCTTATCCTGCTGTGGACTGAACATTCTGCCGTAACAAATATGGCAAAACGAGCACCTCAGCCATAATTAGATAGAAAATCGCTGGTAGGCGTCGTTTTATTATAGACGCGTCGTTTTATTATAGACATCTCATTACGGAAAGAATAGCGAAAAAATAAGTCGAAATTTCAGATCAGAAAGGCGAAGTTGAAATGGTGAGCACCTTGGAGCAGTGTTGTCCACCTTCTACATGAAAACCCACATTTTGCTAATAAGAGCATCATTGGATGTGGGAATGGCCTAACAGCTTAAACAGAGGAATATTCTCAAAAACAAATGATGATGTATTTTTACAATGTCAAAGGTGCCATTCTCTTGCACTGGATTTGATTATTAATTTTGTTTCCCAAATAAAGATGCATTGCAACAGGAAACTGAGTAAAAAAATCTGTTAATACAAAAACCCGATCACGATAGAAACTTTCCTAAAGGGATCTTTCTATACGTGATTTAAAGAAAAGTTCATCTGAAAATTTTAAGCTGTTCGCAAGTGTAGTGAATAAGTATATATTGTACTGAATAAAAATGGGTGAGTAAATATTTTTAGTCCCTCAATTAATAAAATTAGAACACATTTCTGTGAAAATCAATAAATGCCCAAAGCAAAAATATAATTGGTGCTCAATTCAATTGAGATATCTTTAACATGAATGCTTAATAAAGCTGCAAACTGCTTTTCCGGGAAACAAAAGCTGCAAAACGATTTGAAAAAAATAATGTATGGACGAAATTAGCAGCTTAAAAATGACCTGAAGACATATAGTCAAAACCATCATGATCACCAATTTCAGCTTTGTTTAAGTGATAGTGATAACCCACTTGCCACCTCTTTCCATGATTTAAAAATGATAGCGGAAACTATTACTACAATCTGGAATCGGTTAACACCTAGTGTTACTGCTTCTGTTTCGTACAAGCAAAGACACACTCGGTTCTGCGATCATCTTCAGCCTCGTTGAAACAAAGCACAAACGGTTTAGTTACGCAAATTAGTAACGAAAATAACAAATAATAACATAATAAAATAATAACAAATTAACAACACTTTCAAATTAATAACGAACCTTAGTATGAACTTCCTATTAACTAAATTCTCATGTGAAAATAAGATTTTGAATTCGTGATGAGCTTAGGAAACCATAACTGGTGGATGAATCGCTTTTCTCGCGAAATCATATCCCACATCAAATGAATAATCGTTGCCTTCCAACCCTGGTTCGGAAAAACGTTTTCTGCGGTCATAGTGAACTTTATATTCATAATTGGACCCAGAACCAGAATTTATCTTAGATGAAATGCTTTTTAAAGCTTCATCGGTAAGAATGATATCGTCCCATAAAGCCCATAAGTGCTGATGAAAAAAATCAACTCTCTATTAAAACTGACGATGGTCTGTTTGTAAGATCAATTCCTTATAAATTTAGAACAAATGGTTAAACCTTGTAAAAAAATTAAGGTTAAATTTGAAAATTAAACAGTACTTTTACTAAAATCTGATTTCCAAACCGAACAAAGTAAAAAACTTACACGTTCAGCAACCAGTTTTGAAAGTAGCTTTGCTTTCGCTGAGAGGCGTGGAAACAACACGCTCAAAACCAGAGCGTCGTTATCGCCTAAGGGGTTAGATGTGGAATAAATAAAATAAATTTATGGACTCGGAAAATCCTACCTCCAGCTTTATTGAAGTTGTCGGGTAAAAACTGTTTGAGGTACCCCATTTGCATTCTGGCAGACTCGAGTTCGATAACCGAAATTTGACGCTCAATCGACTAAAATATTTTCGATATAGTTGTAAAAAACAGTAGCTTCCTGCCGAGTCATCAATAACCAGAACTACCACATCCATATACATAGAACAAGTTCAAACAGTTGTTTTTTTCGGACCAAAAAATTTCTTGATGAATGAACAATGGCAGACGGAAATTGGTAAAGTTGGTAAACAATTTTTAGAAGCACTATGAAGTCTTCTTATTTTGAAATGGGATCTCACTGTTTAAGAAAAACATAACCTCCGAAAATGTCCTATTTACGTTTACTTGCATTTGACTGACAATGCTTGCCATACTGCATTCCTCAGATTTGTGACCTACCAATTCCTCTTGGTATCTCAATACCTCAACACAGCAGATATGCACACCAATTTTCCAGAAAACAAATACCTATCTTGCGCTAAAATTTAAGCGAAGCGTTACCTGGTCCTTAAGTTCTTGAATTTCCTCGTTTTGCTCGCCAACTTTCTTGCGGAACTTCATTATGGTTGTTACGAGCTCATCCCTATGATTTTCTTCTTCCTTTGCTCGCATTTGGAGCTAAAAATAGACCAAATTTCCTGCGAGCCGAGAAATTTCTTCATCAACACTTATTTTTGTTCAAAAGTCACAATGACTGAATTGCCTCGCTTATTTTTATATGAAGAGCCTCAATTTCTCCCAATAATGCTTTTTCGACAAGTTTTTGCTCTTCAAACATCTGCTCGTCCATGTCACGATGGGCTTCCAAGTCATCTCGCTCCTCTTCTAATCTTCTAAAGTACATGAAGCTTTCGAAAAGCTGAAACAGACTACACAGAACAAATATAAATTGATGCTTAATCTAGAACTAAAATATTTGGCTTACAATGCGGAAAAAACAAAGCATGCAAGCGAAATTTTCGTCAATTTCCTACCTAATTTGCGACTCCATTTCCATATTTTTATTTGCTAAATTCATCACCATCTCTTCGGCTCCCATCGCAGCCTCAATCTGAAGAGCCTCAAAATGATTTAACAAAATGGGAAAAGCTGAGGAAATTCGAATACAACCAAGAGGACCATGCAGAGCGAAGTTTATTGGCATTAGTTCTCAAACTAAATTATCAGTGATGTTGTATAACTTTTGCTCGCAAAAACAATGATACGAATTTGAAGCATATACAATAGTACGATATAAAAAGGCGACTGCAAAAAACCTAGCCCACCTCTTCCCATGCATGTTGTTCTACTATCTGCAACAGAAGCTTATAAATTTCTATCGAAAAAGACAACAAATATTCGACATACTTCTAGTTATAAGATGATCAATTCATGACTTATTACTACAAAGCATACAGCTAATTTATATAGAAATATATAAGATTAAGAAATACGAAAAGTTTATACATATTACACTTATTGATGAAGAAAATGGTTCAACAGAAAACAGAAATGCCGAGGAAACAATAAACCGATTAAGAAGACCAATCAGTCATTTTTACCCCAGTTACTCTCTAGAGTTTGCGGCCTTCCAAATATTCAAAGCATGCAAAAATGCAGTAATCATTGTGTGTGTAAATGTGTATAACCTGCTCTTGATAGTCTTGAATTCGCAATTCTGATTCATTCATTGTTTTCCTTGCTATTTCAGCTGCTCTCACAAGTTCAATATTTTCCGTTCGCAAAACTTCTGCTTCTCTAACAGCTGCCATCTTCTCAACTTGCGCAGCTGTATTAATATCACGCAACCTGAAAGCACTCAGTAGTAAAATATGAAAACTTAGCACAATATGGATTCCTTTCAAATTCTCCAATTTAGTAATATTGATAGCAGTATTACTATTAAAAAATTTTATCGAAGTCGAAAGCAGATGAAAACCTGATAAGGGCCTCTTTTAGTCTGTCATTCTGCAACTCCAACTGTTTGAGTTGTACACTGTTACCTTCAAATACGACGCCACTACCACCCGAAGCCATCTCATTGCGTAAAATTTCAAGATCTGCTTCCAACTCTTCATTTTTCAATTTCAACGAATCGAGCTGGAACAACCTAATTCCCACAAACAGTAGCAGAAATAGCAATTTCCGAAACAATATGCCAGCAATTATTTGTTTTTTTTTTGCTTTTTTTTAACAATTGCAGTAGTTTTTTTTATAGCCATCTCATAATACCCTAAAGGACAGCATTAACAAAAGCTGTTTTACTGTTACAAACCCTCTAGACCACATCTTCAACATATTCTCAACCACGTGGTATCTACCCAACTATTTAAATGTTTTACGAATCATTTCACCTCTAATTGCAATGCCTCTGCTCTCTCTTCAGCCATTTCTTTGTCAATCGTAGCCATTTCTAACTGCTCGGCAGCAGAATTCAAATCGTCTTGATTAGCTTCTTTCCATTCACGGCTCTCAATAGCTTCCTGTAAAGAACAATGACAACAATGCAAAAAATAACCAAGAATATTGCAAAATGAGCATTTTGGTATGTTTGTGCAAAGAATGTACCTTAAACATCATGTAGCACAAAATTCAGCACGGGTCAGTCTTCTATACAGCAATGCGATGTGTAAATACGAAACATTTAAAGTTTAATCAAAAAACCTTTCGAGCTTCTTGGAGCTGGCGCTGAAGATCTAACAACTGGTCAGCCATTTTTGATTTTAATTCCATTAATGCCTGTATTTGGATTTTGCTCCTTTCAAGCTCAACAAGTTTACTGTGATCTTCTTTACGTCTTAGCCTATGAAGACAATTTAAAATGGGAATAAGAATGAAGGCAATAAAATTTTAATATAAAATGTGGCGTGTTTTAATTGAATAACCTCAGCGTTTCGAGCTTTTCAGAAAGATCCTTCACTTGCAATCTCAGAAATTCTTGTTCAGTGCCTTCATCCATTCCTATAGGTACTGCACTATGCACTGGCGACAATGGCATAAGTGGTGAACCTGTCTTCAAAAAACGGAAATATTTCTCATTGTTGTCTAACGTAATATGCAGTATAATATCCAGTGCAGTACTACTAACCCTTTGATAATCTAAGAAGTCATCATGCATCACTTTTAATACATGTTATTGCGAAAAATAACCATAATAATCACCTTGTAATGTACTACATGAATAAGAATGCAAAAACATGGTGAAATTTAAGACAATTATAAAAACTAGACCCAATTTACATGGTAGTACGAAAAATGAGAAAACATCATCTATAACATGTTTCCATTCCCATAAAAAGCTCCCATAAAAAACGGTATAGAGGATGAAAGAACGTCATAAAGGTATAGTAAGTTGAACACTTATTAAGAATGGACAATACAAGTAATCGTAAAATCAACTTATAAATACTCCACATGTAAAAATCTCCTGGAAAAATACGTACCTCCTGTAACTTTTTGACTTTCTCCATGACACTTTCGGGTTTCTCTGTTATCTTTGAAGAAATCTTTTCTGTTTCCTTATTTTTGTCAGCTTTCTCACTTTTTGTGTTATCCGCTTGCACCACAGTGGAAACTTCTTGTGGTACTTTAGACTGAAATTATATCATAATAGAATCAAAAGCTACAAAAAAACCAAACATCTAGTTATTTTCCAAAAACAGTTCACAGGATGGAAACGAAATCAGATGCAATAAGCATTATAAGAAAAGGCATCAATAACAGAGGTGTTTAGTACATCATACAGTTAATATTCTAATATTTAATAATTATAAAACTAAGCGTATAAAAAACGTTCCAAGCTCATACTCAACAAATTAATCAGCTACAAAAAACCTTACCGCATTGACTGCTGTTGTCACTTTTTTCTTCTAAAATCTCAGTACAATTGTTATTGAGGACATATATAGACAAAGATTCAAAAAATTACTCTAAAGTACAATACAACGATGTAAATAAATAATCATCAGTATACCAACTAAGCACATGTTCAAGTAAGAGAGAATGCTACCTCAGTGCCACCATCTACAAGTCTTGTTGAAGATGAGGATTTTGTCCCCATTGTTTTGCTAAGTTTCTCTAACGAAACCGACGGACTCACTTTAGGGCTGTCCTGAAAAGAGCTAAGCAGGAATATCAATCAACGATTCAAATGATTTCATGAATTCATCGTTCAAAAAACTAGTAATAATAGCAATCGATAAGCTCACTCGTGGTGAAACACGAGTTCCTTTTGAAATTAATGAGACATCTTTACGAGCTATTGGTGTTTTCAGACCAGTGGTTCGAAGTCGAGCCGATTCTAGCCTTATCTAAAATATACTTATTAAATACATCCTATTATACTAGAAAAACTTCAACAAAAATAATTGAGAAGTGTCCACCTGTGATGGTCTAATAAAAAGACCATGATTCGCCTCGCATACAAAATATTGAACTCCTTGCACGGAACCATTATTCTTTCCTCGAGGTTCATCAAGAATAACTCCGACCCACTCTCCATCAGAAAACTGCACTTCTCCACAAAATGCTACACGACCCTTACCCGTCTTCTCTAGAATTGGATATAGCTTTACGAGCAACATATAAACGACATGTTCTTATTGAATTATATCAATTTAAATCAAAAGGAAGTCAACGACATTGCACCTGTTTCTACCCGTGCACCTATCTCAAACGGCATAGACACAATATGGATCGAGCTTCACCGCAAATTTGTACCACTGCCAATGAATAACTGAACTAATAACTCAAAAATAACTATAATAACAATAACTCAAAAAAAACGTGATACAAATGTCAGCAAAAGAATCAAAAACAGCGGACTCAAACAAGTTATACGACATAGTTTTGTATGTTTGCTCCAAATTATACGCGTTGAGTGCAATTATCCGAGTTATTTCGTGTCTCAAGCACCGTATCAGTAACGTCATATCGTGATATAAATGTCAAGTGTTAATACTTGCTTCGTGATCACGTAGATTTTGTTGAATTCCTCACGGAAGGACTAACAATGCCGCTCTCGATAATTGATGTTTACAGCTGTGGTTTAAAATGGGTTTCTTTCTTTTACTGCAAAGATTGCTCCATACCAAGTCAGTGAAAATCGTTGAAAAATTCGACTACTGGGTGAGGGTGTTTTCTTACCATCTTGGCAATCAAAATTCATCAGTAGTACAACACGTAATGTCCACGTTCTAATCTGTCTCCAGGAACCGTGTCTCCATCTCACAAAAGTGGATGAATTTCATACTAGTATAATATGGGTGAAAAATCAGTTATTGATTAGACTAGAACTGTCAGGTTGAAAATGAACTCCTCTATTTGGTGCATATGAGAATATAAGTATAATTTTTTGATTGACATTACGAGTAAGATATTTCTGAAGAAAACCCACTATTTAATATTCAAGTTTCATTAAATTTTTATTAAAATACCAACGAGATATTTGAAGAGGAATCACGCTGCTATTTCCGTCTAACTGTGGTTGTTGCAGCAATTCGGAGTCAAATTATTGCTGACACTGACTCTAAGTCAGTGGTATGCAACAGTGCTGATAATCACAAGGAGATTTTGCAAACTCTATTTGCATGTTTCACTACCATTCGTGATTGTCTAATTATTCAATGTACAAAGTAATAGAGATCAGACTACAAATACTACCATTCACAGTAAGGCTAGCGTAGTACTTAGTTTGACTTGTATTAAGTATATTCAAATGAGTTTATATCACACCGCATGGGATGACATTCTCAACTATAGTGAATTAGTTGAGTAACTATTTACTCTCCAGCAACATCTACTAGATTAAACAAACACTGGGTAAAAATCACATTTTTATCGACATAAATGTGTCGAAGTTCTGTATATCAATTAAGATTCTTTTGGTGTCCTATAAAACTTAGCTTTCAAAGAGTGATGCATTCAACTAACATTTTTATCTTATACATGGCTGCTTTTCTAAAAACAATGCAGCAACACATATCCAATGAACGCAAACAAATATAAATATTAAGCCCATTGAACTTATATGTAATGGAAAAATAATTATTAATGTCCGTGAAAAACCAGAAACATCTGCCATCGAAAGAAATACTTTAAACGAGTTCGTAGAACTTGTTATTCCACGTTTTTTGACTTAATGCCCTATGGAATTCACAATCAGTGCACCTCATTAGAACGAACAATACCACCATAACTAGTAAGGTTGTAAAACAGTGGTACTTTTTGACAGGGGCCATGTTTTTCAGCTGGACGACTTTTTGCACACTTTTTCGGAACACTGTCTACATAATAAGTAGAAATTTTTTAATTATACTACTATTAGACTTATAAGAGATTGACAATTGTCACAATGTTTCCTTGCGACTGCATCATTACCTCAAATACTTTTTACCCAAATTTTTTCCGTGATTTCAATTATTATGTTTTGCGTTTATTACTTACTTATCAAATTATTTTTCACGTTGTACAATTATTCCTTCAAAAATCATGCGTCTTAATTTCTCGACCAATCAGCTAATAATTTACATCACATTCAATATGATATTATGGAGCTTATTAAATGTATTCAATAGCCTACAGAAATATTATTGCAAATATTGAAATCCAGTCTTTATATGGTATTGTATTACAAATATTGCATTCAAAACTTTATTGGATATTAATGAACAAATCACAGACAAACAATCAAAATTTCAACTTCACAACCGAAAAACACATCTCAATAACAACTGGGATATTTGGTGAAAATTACAAAAGCAACTTAATTTCGAGTTCATTTCATACGATGTAAAATAATGAGTAATAATAATACGAAAAATAATAAAATGTCGACAAATCAACGTATAAATCACATGCTGTAGTATAAGATGATTAGATTATTCAACTGTGACTGATTTGGCTAAATTTCGTGGGCGATCAACCTACAAATAATATTATTTCAGCGAATGATAAAATTAGCAACCACAAACATTTGAACCACTCTGGATGGTTGACTAATCTGAACGGAATCTCCTTCAGTATACCAAACACTGCTTTTCACAAGAAGTAAGAATGTTTATATACATAGAAATTTTTGGACTTGAACTCACATTAATGCATCGAATCACTTTCACCAAAAAAATGAAATTATGAAACTGTCGAAATAAACGACTCTGTGTTTGAGGATTATATGTGTCTCACCACTAATAGTGAATTGTACAATAACACATACGTTTTGTCCGTTCAGTTCAGCAATGTGGTAGGCCATTAATTGCAATGGGATTACAGTTAGGATGTTCTGCACGCAGTCGACAGTCTTTGGCACTCTCAAAACATGCGACATTCCTGCTAAGTCCTAAATCAGGTTGAATTGATTAGTGTCCGTGGAAAACAATGAATCACCAATATTATGCAGCAACTTTTTCTGGCACAGATCGGTCTGCAATGATAATCGGCGCTCCACCTCGGGCAATAACTTGTTGTAAAGCATTTAAAGATTTCTAAATACGAGAAATCAACAATAGAGGTCTAAAATTTGTAAGAGAAAGTGAATATGAGCTGGACTCCCAGACCTTGTAAACCGAGTCGCTGCATATAATCATGCATATGCACAGCTCTTCATCAACCATTGCCAAAGGACCATGTTTCAACTCACCCGACATAATTCCTTCACAATGCATGTATGACAATTCCTATAGATAAACTGTTAAGGAGCGTTCGTGAAAATGCAAATTGAGAATAATTGTACGATACCTTGATTTTGAGAGCACCTTCAAGACATGTAGCAAAATTGAAACCTCTACCCATAATAAGTAACGACTTCTCCCTATAAAACTTTTGAGCAATTTCCAGCACTTCCTTGTCCAATTCCAGCACCTCCTGGATTAAATCTGTAAGAATTTCATCAAAAAAAAACTATAGTACAAGATAAATCAATGATAACAATACTGTTGATTGGTAGCAAAGGGTTACAAAACTGTTTATGAGAACACTTCTCAACAGTTTATCGTCTCATCGTATCTGAAAGTTGTTCCATTTCCACATGGAAACCTAGCTGGAAATCCTATCAATAACTCTCAGCTGCAGATGAAGAAATAAAGATACAAGGTAACGGCATCCATCAGATCTATGAAATTTTATGGCTGACTGTGATGAAGTCCATAAAATATTAGAAGGAAGTACATAGCTACAGCGAAAGATCTCCGCAGTGCCCAGCATGTCCTATGATGTCGGTCTGTAAGATAACCATGGTGAAAGAGGATCAAATCCTTTGTTCAAACAGACATCAATGGTACCGGATCAAATGGCTACGCTCACAGCACACCATAGAGACTGTTTCTTATACTGTACATATAACTCCGGAGTTACTTCAGTCAGAAAAAACAATCCTTAATAAGATATTTTTCTAAAAATTTGTGTCGGAGGTTCAAGCGAAAACGAATGAGGCCAGCGATAATGGGAAAGTAAAGTATAGGGAAATTTGGATTGAAAGATTGAACTGAAAATAATGAACATTTCAGAGCACGCCTCTCATAGAAACTCAATTGTTGTAAAGAAGCATGAGTGCCAATGAGAGTCGTTTAATAGAACGACTCAATAGTATCATAAAATATTTTTACTTTACTAACAGAAGGTTTTCTTTTCTCGATACGATGATATTACAATTTTTCGCAGTGATTAGATTGCCACGAAAAGATTGGTTTCAACAAGAAACAAGATTGGAAAACTTGTCAACGCACTAAAAATGAGGAAGACTTTGTTTATAACGGAAAGATTCTCGACGAAACCCTTCCCATACGTGCATGGCAGATAAAAGACATAATTGAAGATTACGAGCTCCATGTAAAAGAACTGCAAAGATTTGCATAATTGCTTCATTACAAAACGAATGATTCTGAATCCAACTACGACCGACTTAATACGGCTGATAATATATGCCAACTATGGAAATCGTTGACCAACATTCGAAAAGGTATCAATGACAAAAATTAGTGGGAGCAGTTTAATAGTGTTCTCGTCTGAAAAGATGAAAATTAGGATTTTCACGACTACATTTCTCTGTCAGCTTTGCTCAAAAACGGATGTGCTATTTCCCGCTTCTTTCCATTTTCCATTTTTCGTTCCATCACTTCAGTGTAGAATACTGAAATACACTCAAAAAACAAAACCACCACGAATTCTGGCCTCTGAAGTTCGGTTTCTGATAGAAAGCACAAAAAGCAGTACAGGAATTGAAACGGATAAGCTAAATACTAGCTTCAATCAAGTTAGCGGCCACCAGTTATATACTATACTCGCATGTTACACGACAGCCTATCATCATAATGAAAGATTCTGTAGATAAAAAGGATCTCGCGCACAGTCATTTGACAAAGAAACGATCAAAAAATGGTCGAAATTACGACCCGATTAGATGATTCCACCCTATATGTTTTCACGGAAATTGTCTTGTAGAGCATACGAACAATGGATAAATTTGAAATTGTAGAACAAGAATTTCACTATGAATTTCGCAGCATGGACAACATCGAAACGCTTATGAGGTTTGTAGAATTCTATCAAGACTACCATCTACTACCTTGTCGATTAACTCGTCAAAGCTAATCCATGCCTACTCACCTAGTTAATCATTGAGAGAAAAATAAAATGAATTGTCTTATGCTTTTTCTAAGAACAACTACAGATTTTTTGCGCCTTGAAAATGCGCATTACAGTATAATGGAGCATAATCATGTCCATTTGCGTTTATATTCTCATGAAAACTGAGGAGACCTCCAAAGAGCGCGAAATACTTGAAACTCTTCCAGTAAATTGGGAACCGACACATTAACAATCATTAGCGATTAGATAACATTTCGAAAAAAGTGCGATATTGGCAAACCATCTTAGTCATTTCATTCAGCTTATTTCAACGGTATATGTTAAAGTCTTATGATGTTAGGAGGATTTAAATCATCGAAATCTAATTGTCTAGCCTATAATAGTTGAGGTACAGTAACTTCTGCCAGAAGATGATTGTACATGTTGATACCTGTAATCTATCTAGGGAGGACCATTGCGATTATTTGCATTTAATATTATTAAGGTTTTTAGCCATCACATAATAAATTACCTGGTAGCTGCCTAAGGGCGTCGATAATTTCTTTCCTTCGATCCATCATCGAAATACGATCATCAGATAGTACCAGAGCGAACATTAAGAGTGATAATATTTGTGATGTATAAGCCTTAAATAAATATTTATTAAATTGCTTTGCTGATTGAATTCAAAAAAAAAAACACGAATCATAATAAGGAGTCACAACATAAGGACTATAGCGTAGGCAAATCTTGGTTTTATTAAAGCTTCTTTGAGCCCGGTCTCTGAAAGACCATAGCGTCATGTTGACATATAGCAGGTTGTTTAATAACTTCAAGAGCAGATATCACGTCGAACACGAATGCATTGGTGCATCTCAATTCATTTTTTATTTTACAGATATGTGCATAGATAAGATAAGCTTCAGCGTCGATCAATGCCTATTGGATGCTCCCACGTATTCGTATTCAACGTGATATAGTGAAGGTGTACTAATGCGAGCCTGTGGTTGGTCTTCACAGTGGTTTCGGTTGACCACTTTTTGCTGCCGCCAAGTCAGCTCTGTTTATTTTCCTATATTCATTTGGTAGAAATTCAAAGGTTCCCGGAAGGATAGCGGAATATCGGTAGCCGCAAACTTCCATGTCTCTTTTACTCTTCAGTACAAACGTCACTAGGCATGTATGAATATATGGAATACCTTGGTAGAAGCTACTCCAATTTCAGGACCAGCATTGATATGAATTCCACAGTGCGATTCACGACACAGTGATGAACCGACAGTATTTGTGACTCCTATGAGAAGGGCACCTCGCGGCTTACAGTACCTGCAACTTTTACAATAAATGGTCACTGGTCAGAATTTTTTCACTGAGAAGAAAAGCTGTCACAGAAACAATTGAATTTGAAAAAATTTTGTAAGACAAAATACGTAATTTGTTGGTATTTGAAAAATTAATATTATTGCTTCTTAGGGTCCCATTAAAATTCTTGTAACATTGTAAGCTATGGTGTTTTAAAAGAATGTGCGGTCAAGGTATAAATTGTAAATCTTTTGTAGTTGTTACTTATTTTCGACCAATTTGTCGTACCTGAGTGCCATAAGTGTATCAGCTGTTTCACCACTTTGAGAAATGAATATGCATACATCATCACGAAAGATTGGTGTTTTACGATCCAGAAAATCTGACGCTAATTCCAATACAACAGGTAGTTCAGATAGTTCTTCTAGAATCTAAAAAGTATGTAGAATGAAAAGGTTTAAGATGATTGACATAAGAAAAAATGAAAGGTATGAATATAAAAATGAAAGTAAGCGAAAAAAGTCGGTTATAATTTAAGTGAGACGGATTGTAAGGTCAGGAATTATTAAAACAGAACAATTTCAAACGGTTAACAACGATACAATTTCATCAATAGCTAACACATTTCCCCTATGTGCTCAAATGGATAAAGAAGCTTAGAAGATAACAGCTGGGTTTATGAGTCGAATTACTTAGGACTGTAGCTCATTTCTTACCTGAAACATCACTAGCGGCCTATACATTCTAATCATTTTTTACTGAAAAAAAAATACAAAAAAGACAGCATTTTATGGACATTTTGCCAATGCTTAAGCTATAAAGACATCGACTAACTTGTCTACAAGCAATAGCTGAATTGTATGACGTTCCACAAGCTACCATTATAAGTCGACGGCATCTTTTGATATCAGCTTTGTAGTCCTAAATTTATTTGAAGTTGCAAGTATGTTATTTATATTACGAAAGTGAAATGAAAAGTATTTTGGTGTTGACTAGAATTTTTCTCGAAGAAAAAAAAAAGAAAATTTACAGTCGAACGTTAGCATTATGCGATTGTAGAGAGCGCGTAACTTAAACGAGTGGAGGTTTCGCGCCGTAAACACAAGTGTTCGAATATGCACATAAATTGAATAAACCTTGCATTCTTACGGTATTGCTGAATTGGTACGGAATGACCTGGAATTAGCACTAACTACTGCAGTGATCTTTCAATTCAATATGATGACCAAAATTCTATTCGATCAGTTCTACCATGATACGATGAAGACAAGAGTGTGGCGTATTATAGAGTAATTGACCAATGACAACGCTTATCACATGTCATATAACAGCCATGGTATGCCGCTTATCAAGTAATAAGGAAAGGTCTCAAAGCAGTCAAAGGGAGTGAAGAGAAAAATCTGACATTTTCACATCGTCGACAATGTGTTTATTCGATATATGAGAATTAGCCGCCGCACAGAAAGTTATCTAAGTGGCACTAATGAAATTATATTGATTTAAACAAAATGCCACAGTTGAAACCTTAATTCCACCCAATACAACTTGTCCACTTGGCAGGAGACGACCGCGCATAGTGTTAACTATGGATTCTGGTTGCTCGAAGATTTCCTAAAATTGAATGCTTCATCCCTGATACTGATCGGATTATGCTTAGAGTCAAACCTTTTGCATAAAAGTCTTGAAGTTCCCTTTCATTATTTGTTGCAATTCCAAATTTAGATTTTGTACTTCACGTTTCTGTACGGTATTTTCCGACGAATTACAATCAACACGATGAATTGTCAATGCTATAACAATGAGATTAATCTACAGTGCAAAAAAACTTCCTATAAAACACAATATCGCCTAATTTAAGCAGTAGTTTACAGAGTAAATTCATCTGTACGAGCTTTACGTCAAGAAGAAAAAAATTACAATAACTTTAAAATGGCAGAAGTTACCTCCATCCTCAACAAACGCAACATCATCATCTTCCAGAAATAATACTTGTCTTGTATGCTCGATAATAGCAGAAGCGTCAGATGCGACAAAGTATTCCACCTATGGATAGCATTAAATCGCTTCAGAATGATTATATATAATTGCATATTTTTATGAACTGACCTCCCATTCATCGGAGTCAAACGGACGAATTTTTGTGGTGCTTTTCTTACGCTCTAGATTTGGTGCGGATGTAAGATCTAGATGTATAATCAATTATCACTATCATTAATGTTTTGATTTTCTGATGAAGTGAGATCTTATATGCTTTGAGAATATTTAGAAAAACAAGCGATTTAAAAGCTTAAAGTTTTTTATGCTGCGTAGTATTAACAAATTTGTCGTTGAAGTTCATAAGGAATAAATATCTGCCAGACAAATACATGTTGGTAAACATCTATAGTGGTTTCTGAAAACAAATTAACAGTATTGTCACAAGATTTCACAGCACTAAAGTCCATCGTTTATGCACTGAGTGATGAAATAAACGGCAAAAGGAAATCACTAAGTTTTCAATAACACAGAAAGTCAAAGGAATGACATTTTTAATTGATAAACACAAATCGGGAATGCAGTGGCGCAGTGGTAGGGGAGCCACAGTGAGTGACACGCAGATCCGAATTATTTTGCGACTATCCACCATGTCTACTAAACCCGCCATCCCTCTGGAGTTGGTAAATCAGTACCAGGAAACTATGGGTAAGATAACTAGCACTGACTTGGTGAAGAGTGGTCAACTGAAATCACTGTATAGACCAGACTCGAATTCAACCGACTGCACGATATCACGCTGAATACGAATACGGAGGCCATCACACTACAAAAGATTATTCAACGCTAAAACTTATCTAGCTTTATGAGTTAGCACATCTTATCTTATCTAGGATCCATGAGGTGCAATTGTAAGTGCTTGTTATTGTATTCAATGCAATAGGAAGTCAGAACAGTCTGGTATGACAGCGAATGTTAATCTAATTTTGAAGCAACTGAAGAGCAGACATAAGAAAACGAGCAATCGCTTGTCCTTCGTATACAAGTGTCTAAGCATGAGTATTTTGTGGCATAATTTTTGTGTAAAAGTGACGAATTATTTAACATTATATATTATGTAGGTGTGCGATATCGAATGAATCACTCAATGAATAATTGAAAATCATATGATATTCTTATGCGACTGAACTACTCACCATTTGAAAGATTGAGAGCGGTCGGAGTATCGAGGTAGGAATCGTCGCTGGAACAGTGACGTACTGAAACGAACAGATGACGTCGTACTTGGAATTTTTTATCATCATTGTATTTTTTGCATCATAATCCTCTGAATATTATTATTAAAATGTAGTAAATTAAGTGTGTCAGCGAATATTGCAATTTGTATGCTTTTAATTCTGAAATGGAAAATTCATAAACTGAAAATTCTAATGAAAATAAAGAAATCAGTTAGCCAGAAATGTTCTTACAAAATATTCTAAATGAAAAAATCCACAGCTGAGTACAATTATTATAACCTCAATATATTGAGGATCGTACTGCACACCTATTATAACTGAAATATTTGATATAATGTGGCCAAAAGAATGAATTAATGTTTAGTTCGTATTCATCTAGGAATGATAAATGGAATTTTTATACAAAAACTCGAATTATATATAAAGTATGAATATAACAGAATAATGTGAATTATACAATAATATAATAAAATATATGAATTCATTAAATAGGTGTAAATTATTATTATGAGGTAAAGTTATGCAGATTAATGTCATATTCTACAGAAAGAATGATGAGAATTATCCTAGCTTATTAGCTATATGATAATTTCATATTGTATCTGAGGGATGAAAGCTGACTTCTTTCTCGATAACTGCCTGAGTTACATATAATCATAACGAGGACAATAAT
>KN716480.1:69641-80925 GCA_000816705.1 Dictyocaulus viviparus | reverse complement strand
AAAAAAAAAAAAAAAATAGAGAAAATATACCTGCCGAATCATAGCCCCTGTATTCCATTCGTTGTAATCCTTGTAGAAGCACATTGATGATTTCATAACGTTTTTTTGGTGTTAAATAATTAAGGTAAGCAAATATACCACACATAAGAATACTCCCTGACAATGATAATGTAATAATTCCTCATTATCGCACTAATTGTATAAACAATGAATAAATCAATGCTCTTATAATCAATAAATATGTTTCAAGCAAGTAATCAATATGAAAAATACTTAGAGGCAAAAAAGTGCGATGGCAAGGGAGGAATGAGTCTCTTTAAATGCAAGCATTTCAAATCAAAAATGTAACTTGTAAGTAATAAAACGAATTTCACACACAAACACGATTTCATTTGATAAAACGATATAATAAAAATGATAAAAGAATTTGTAGAAGTCGAGGAAATTCTCGATCGTCTGAATATCTGATGATCTACTGATATCAGATTCGATCGATGACCCTACAGGGTTTTTCCCTGCCAATTTATTTTACAAATTTTATAAAACATTTACAATATAAATGATTAACGTTTTCGTATGTATTTTGTACTGTTTATTAATCATTTACTGATCATATTGAATGATTTTCAAAATTGTAATTATTCATAAATATAAGCATGTCAGTGAGAATTGTTGACAAATCTGTCCAATAGAAAACATTAGGAGCCACAAAAATGAGAACAATCCATAAATACTGATCTACTTGATCGAATTCAAATTTTAAAAAATCCAAGACTAATAGATTAAAGCTAATTCAACCAGATATTAGAAAAAAACATGACATTTTGATAGTTAAATAAAGTTGAGTGATTAGATGATAAGATAAATGATTAACGACATATCCCTATGTAATTGAAATAGAAGGGTGTGGTCGTTTGTAAATGACGTGGTGAAAGAAGAGGAAGAAGAAGAATCAAAAAAAAAACTGAGCACATCTACAACACACATTACTGTTTAACATGTGTATACTTGTTTGTGTATGTATATGTGTTTATTTATATAGGTATGTGTTTAAGTGCACATATGTATGCGTACATGTATCGATCTTGATTCAACATCTTCAGCTTTAGGAGAGGATAAGATAGGCGTTGGTGTTGATCAGATCCTGTAAGACACGTTCAAATGCGGATTTGTGTTCCGAATGATATGCATGGGTGACTGAACTGAACACCAGCCTGCTCTATTCAGTAACTCAATGTGCTCTACGCGGTCACAAACCTGTAGGCACTAGCGTATCACCACGCATCATTTCCACGGCACTACGAACGCTTACATTCAACTTCACCATCACTTTTTTGTTAATCTTCAATGATTCGCTTAACGTTGCGTTATAAGACTAACGTCGGAAACGGAGGAAGTGCTATGAAAAGTAGAAAATAATAGTGTGACTTAATTAGGAATAATTTTATTATAGAATTGTATAACGATTATTGAAGTATTAACGATTTGTCAACTACTATCTAATCAACAATCGATTGAGAGTTGATGAGTTTGAGAAATTAGAATTATATAAATAAGGTTATCAATAATATCTATTGAGTATTGTGTTCATAGAAAGAGAAAAAAAAGAAAAATATAAATAAAAAATTTGTTCAACAATCAGTATATAATACTAGAAAGATTATAGCCTTCGAAAAATAAGTAGTAAAGTAAAATTCAAAATGAACGTATAATGACTCAATGGCTAATTGAGGTAGTAATCAGAGAAAAGCTATTTTTTGCCCTGAATACCAAAAGTTCGTCGTATTAGTACCAAAGTGTCATTGTGTAGATGCCTCAGTTTAAGAATACAAGGGATAATAAGAACAAAGCTGAATATTAATTAAATATTTTTGGCATGTGTTATGCAGTGCATTCGACCTCATGAGGAATCATATATATGCATGAATACGAATCTGCGAAAAAACTCTATCGAGTAACTACTTTGAACTTTTCAGATAATTCCTCTACTAATGAATTGAGTCTAATTGAGGTGTTTAGAGGTATGCTTAACACAGGCTTCATATCGAACTGTAGATTGATTCAACGCGACGATGTAGCACCTCGTACTGAATTGGAATCGTTAACTTTAGAATTTAAGCATTGAAGCTTTTACTTTCTATGTAGAAAAACATTGAGCAACTTCATTTAAACAATAATAGAAAACAAAATCTCTTTGTCTAACTACTACGAGAATTTGAATTGATATGAAATCATATTCTGATTAGCTAAACATCCAAGCAAAGCAGTACGTTCTATAAAGCGAAAATTGGCGATAATTACTAAAATGAATTTCGTTCAAAAAACTAAGAAAAAAAACAGCAAAAAAGCTTTCCTGTAATCACAGAATTTTCCCTCCTCTGTAAACAAGTGTTTCATTGTTTTTCGTAGCACAATTAATGATGACGTCATGCGTCTTTTCAAATTCCTATATGACGCCGAACTTATGAATAATAAAGAGATGAATATTATTGAAACTTGAAGAAAAAATTCAAAATCGAAAGAACTATTTGAAATTATAAATTGCAAATTATAAAATTAAATTAATTACCAGTTATTTGATTTCATTAGTTCTGATTGTATTGATATTTTTCCCGAGTTTCAGTTTCACCTCACTCTTCATATCGATTCATACTTGAGGCTGTATTTCAAAATGGCCGTGAAAATTCTGGCTGCATGAAAAAAGCCATACATGTCATTAAAATAATATTTCAATTTTTTAACTTAGTAAAAATGATAAAAAATGACCATGCATTTTGTATTCAAATTTATTATATTTAGTTGAGGTAATTGAATACGAATCTGATCTCAGCAATAAATTGAGCTGAGAAATTTCTTGTGTCGTTTCAAATATTCATTATTATTTACTATGTTAATAATCTACTGACTCTGGAGGGATGGAGGAATTGGTTTGGTTAGCAAAGCGTCTAAACTCAAAAATAGATCAACTCAGCATGGCGAGGCGGTATGGTGTACAGCATCCATATCTGTTATGGTGAGTTACGTTAATTGCTTTCTTTTGCAATCAAACCGTAACTCAAGCGTTTATCACTAATCGTTATTTGAGCTGATTATCTGCAATTGCCAACTTTGTTGCGCGATAATAAGTTCATTGGGACAGATTTGCTAAAAGAATTATTGATCTTATCGATTTTCGTGTACACTAATCTATAAATTATTAGAGCAATTTTTCTTTTTCATAAAACATATCAATCTGTGAACATAGACGTGATATTATTCAGAAAAATGTGAAAATTTCTGTAACTAAGCATATAAATCAAAAGAGCAAGTGAGTTCGAAGCGTTGATTGTAGAGCACGACTACAGTTTACCAAACGAAACGGCGATTTCTATAGATTTTTCTGCCTAAGTACAAACATTAACGTCCTGAACATTATTCTTTGGTGAAAAAAAAATCAAGAAAACTTTCTGAAAATTTTACAAAAGAAAAAGGATCAAATCTATTGAGACGAGAAAAATTCTGCACAATTTTTATGTTAAAAGAGAGTGCTCAACGCCGCGTAACGCATATGGATTAATTGCTAAAAAATAACAATGAGGAAGTATAAGCAGGAATGACTTGTTCGATTGCGTTCATCTCAACTCATCCATTGTATGGAATAGAATCGCACTCACTCATAACGACATCACGATGAAGACCAGTACGTCAGCGCATCCTATAGGAGTTGATCAACGACAGAGCTTATTCTATCTGCTATAGTAATATTTTCTAAATGCTTAAGAGGTTTTTTTCTACAACTTGGTACACACTTTAAGCATTGACGAACATTCTCAACTCAAAAGTGACGTCTGCAGCTATTTATCTGATTTTATTCTATGAAGAGCCGTAAATATTATCAGCATTGATTTGCTAGATGGAAAATAAAGGCAATAACCGGTCAAAAAATGGTGAAAAAAATCATATGAATGACATAAGCAAATAGTAAAACAATGTTAAACAAAATATATTGAATAAATATTTCCTAAATTATATCATAACTCATAGAAATTTATAGTAAAATTTCTCAAATAATTAATCAACAGTGGTTATGAAATAATTTTGATTTTTCTTTTTTGACAATAATTATTACAATGAATTTGTGAGATTTTCTAGTAAAACGGTAAATAACGCAATGATGATGATGATGATGATGATGATGACGATGACGACGGCGACGATGATGACGTTAATCATGATGAACAAAAATTTTGTGAATATATTGATCGACAACATTCCCGCCCAACCACGTAGAGCAGATATAATGATAGAAGCATAACGACGATAATAATAATAACAATAGAAAAATACACAGCTTAAAAATTGTCACCCTTTTTATTGAAATGTGCTATGGGAGTATGTTCAAAGTTGACGCAGAAAATGAGGATGAGATAGTTCCACAATGAGGACAATCATGTGATTTTGTAAGAAATACGATTTTTAAGCAATCGTATATTGTTAGAATTATTGATACATCTTGACTTCTATCATGTATTATGATTACCGTTTGTTATAAATATCATTGATTGCTTCAAAAAGTTTACTAGATAGAACGATATGGATGTTCTTTCATCAGCTAAGTACTGTACGAAATAATCATCACTAAGTGTTTTCTGTTCAATTCAGCCAGCATTACCATCAATTATCATTCTGAAGAGGAAATTTATATCATGAATCATTTTCATTATCGTCATGCTCGACGTCATCATCATTCTCATCATTATACTCAGTAATAATCCGTCAAAGTGATAATCATGTTGATAGACGATTGACGTTTCTAATGGATTATAGTTATTTTAATAAGAGTCAAATCTACAAACATTAGTCGAATAAATATTGATTTTTTTCAATCGATTACTACTTCAAAAATAATGTTGATTTTCCTATTATCGATAAAATTTTCATCTTTAAAGTACTTAAAGACTAAATTAAAAAACCAGCAGTCGCATAGTTAAGCTTATCACTTTGATGAACTGCGCGAAGTCTCTGAACAGCGTTATTTTTATTTAAGGAGTTTTTGATTATGAAAAAATAGAAATAACAAAATAACACAATAATAAAATAATGAGGATATTTATTTAACCAAATATGTGATATGTTACATTTATAACACATTCACAAACTTCGCCTTTGATTTCATAAGAATTCACCAGCTTTTCGCATTCATTCGACACTTTCAAGACGTTAAGCGTTATCGGATTGGTAAATTTGTGTTATAATGATAAGCTTTTGCAGTTGTAAATAACATTAGCATATTTATTACTTTATTTCTACTAACTAAAACATTTTACTTCCTAAGTACACCACACTACTGTTGGGTGAAACATGGCGGAGAAAAATTTATATAATAAAGGTCAGAATAAAAAAAAACAATTGGTATTTTTTATATGCAATAAAAAATTAGGATAATAAGAACACTGTTATTATGTATGACATAAATAGAACCAAATCATCATGAAATAATGAAATAACACAAAAAAGAAGTTCAGTAACAGTTGTGAAGTCGCTACATCGACTACTTTTTTCAAACGATCTTATAAAGTTTTGCCGAATTAATTGAGGTCAAACAAGTAAACGTGACGGTATTTCAGAATCGATTGATAGTTGTAGGTATGACATCACACAATATAGGACAATGCTGGAGCGATCGATCAATAAAGCCTACTGTGTGTTAGTTTCTTTTGATCAAAAAAGTGTTGTTTCTCGTTAGGAAAGTTGTTAAACACTGAAAAAAAGCTTCGAATATATGCAACACGTTTATAAGAATAGCTTTTCTATTGTATATTATTAAACTGCTAAATAATGTTCAGATGATTCCAGCTATTCATAGCTTATCGCAGACTTGAATACATTACCGCATTTATTATGACTGAGGGCAAGTGTTTGAGAATACTTCAAGTAATGAAAAATAATTATGATAATTTTGGAAAAAACTATCAACAGTGGTTTGTCAACATCAACAGTGAGTTGTCTTGGAAATACGATTTCTGGATAAATCCAAATCACCAACATCCCATATTGAATGCCTTTCCATTCAACTAATGATCTTCATAGAAGTATATGAAAGTTGGTCACACCAACTCATAGACGACTCATTTTATTGTCGATACAATCGCCTATTTTTCTAATATACTATGTGTTACGAATACAGGAAGTGTTTGAAAAGATACACATCTACTGTACGTAACACATCCATATCAATATTGCTTTGATTTCATATAGATTTATCATTTTTACGATGTAATTGATTGATTAGTTACATAGTGCACTGAATTAACATGGCCGCGAAGATAGTCCTCGTAGAGTGAGTTGCTATAACGTTAGGCGTACGGTTTGAAGTCGCTCCAGGTAATCGAAGCTTACTATCATTTCGGGCCCAATGAATTAGTACCAGAATAGTCTGGAAGGATAAGCAACAGTGATTTGGTTGCAACTGGTCACTTTAAGTCATTCATTGTATTCATCCATGACGCAATTAAACGCACGCCTTCACGATTCCATGATGATTTTGAATTTTTACGCTGCATGAAGCATTCCGAAACAGTTGATCAGAGCTAAAAGTTTATCCTGATGAATAAATTATTTCTAGAGAAACTAATACTATGCTGTTAAATGTTGCTTTGATTCAGATGTGTGTCGCACTATTATAAAGACTGTTCGTTTTAGTACACTGAAATCAATGCCACATTTATTATGCTTGTTTTTTGCAAATGAAAAAAAAATTGCTGAACTCTCTGAATGTTGGGCTTTGATCAAATTCATAACACTGAACGATCTTGTTTTCTACGATCGTCTCCTTCTTCAAGTACTGATATATCACTGGGCTTTCTTGATTCTTGTCAGAATACGTAGTCATTTAACAAGTAGTGAAATTTATAAACTTTTCTCCAGAGATAATTTTTCGATAGTTTTCTTATTTTTTTTTCAAATGAGCTTTGCGTAAATGAGATTTATTTAATTTGATGCGTTAAAAAAGATTCCGTTCAAATAATCTACAATAGAAATTATCGTCAATAATTTTTCTTCGAAAATCAATAGATGCATTAAAATAGCTGATAGACAGCACATAAGTGATAAGAATGGTAACTACTTCTGAAGAAAAAAGCTATCCTAAGACGAATAACTTCTGCTCAAACTATCAGGGAGACAGCATCAAATGGTAACACGTTAAAGATTACTGTAAGGCTTTCAACAAAGACTTATCACTCAACAAGTGAACTGTTGTACGGCAAGAGTGCTGAATCAGCAACAATTTCATCTATCAAACAGAAAAAGCCATAAGAAATTAATGTTTTGTCTAGCAAATAACAAAATTTTTTTGTCCTCAAATAATCAGAAGAAAATAATATCGATTCAAATAATTCACTGCGATATCAAGTAGCATAGTAATTGATATCTCCTGCAGATTGATAAATTTTTGTTGAATATTTTATCAGGATAAAGTTATGTTTCTTTCTTCCGGACACTTTGAGATACAGTTAGGTAAAAAACTCATATAAAATCAACAACGCCAGGGATCTTTTAGCCAGACTCTTTGAGATGACAGTTATAAGCGGAAAATGTGGAAAAAATGGAAGCTACTATTGGTAAATTAACCAACTAACTGAAATGATGTGAACAAATCTTTCTCTTGCATATCATTTGTATATGAATTTTTTGCAGTTACGGAGGATGCTACTTTTAGAATAAAAAATATGCTGTAATATCAACAAAGCTTTCCTACTAGCTGTTATTTAGTCATAAGTTAAGGTAGAATAAGATAAGTCTTGGCGTTGATCAATCCGCTGTAGAGGGATGCGCATACGCTTTCGTGTTCATCGTGATATCATGGAGGTGGTTAAATACAAGC
Source organism: Dictyocaulus viviparus (assembly GCA_000816705.1). Lineage (NCBI taxonomy): Eukaryota > Metazoa > Nematoda > Chromadorea > Rhabditida > Metastrongylidae > Dictyocaulus > Dictyocaulus viviparus. The sequence goes on along the minus strand of KN716480.1, from coordinate 73,061 downwards.
CTGGTCTATAGGGACTTGAGTTGACCACTCTTCATCACGTCAGTGGTAGTTGTCTCAACCAGATTTCTATGGCGTCGATCTACCGAACCCGAAAGTATGGTGGGCTAGGTAGGTGTGGGGCGGCGGCGAACTGACTCTTCCGGCGTGTCGCCGTGGCACCTCCATCACTGCGCCCCTGCACCCCAAGAGATAAGTCAGTTCATGAATAATCGTTTAATTAAAAATATTAAATATTTTAAATTAATAATAATAATTATTTCATTATCGTAACTTTTCTAGTAGTTTCTCTCAGTAGATTAGTTCTCGATTTTTTCTCTCTATTGTTATATTTTTTTAATAAATATCTTTTCTGTGTTATAGTATACCAATTTTTTAGAAAGACCAAAAAAAGTATCTCTAAAGATTTTTTGAGATTCAAAAACAATAAAAACTCTAAAGTGAGGAAAGTATATGAGTAACACCACCGAGGTTAGAACACGTCAACCCGTTGAGTGAAAAAGAATGTTTCTTTAGATGCATTGAAATCAATGCATACGGGTGTCATGGTGTTTCCATAACCGTAGAACCTTTTAACTTTGGCATTTTTCATCATTGAAAACCCACTTTTAATTTTTTTTTGATTTTGACATGCATTTTCTTTTCCAACGACATAAAAGTAAATTCAAAGGTAGGTCTTGCACTAACCGTTTCTAGAAGAACTAGAACAGGTCGTCAAAAATGTAACGAAAATTCATGAGGTAGTATAATTTCTGTTGAGGAAGGAATAAAACCAATCATGCAACAACTTAGTAACTTTAGAAAAAATTTCTATTATCACTATAAAAGGCTCAAAACATTCAGTTGCACTATCTCCTCCATGATTCCAACCTTGGCTTTAGATTGAACAAAAATCATTAGGTTTTATTTTTTAAGGGGTTTTTTCGGCTTCTCAGAAAAGCAGTTATTCTTTCATAAAACAGTTAGGGCAGCAGCTGCAAAAGAGTAGTAGTCCAATGCCACTCTCAAATGATTACACTGTTCACAAAGGACTAGAGAAAATTTAAGCGTATCAACTGAGGGCCATCAACTTTTTTTTCTCAAGTTCAGCTTGTATGCGAGACTAATCTACGATCACCCAATGTCTCACATATGATTTCTAGGTGGATATTTTATCATTGCTTGCCCGTTAAATTATACCGTAAAACTCGTTAGTGCAATTGATAGCACAGGTGAGAGGCCATCTGTAGATGCGGGATGAACTCAAGTTTTGTGGTTGGCTCAGCATCATTAAGAATATAAAAGCAAAATCATTATAATCTGACATATTTAGTAGAGAATAAATAAAATAACTACGTTCTTTTATTGTTTGCTTGGTTTTATAAAGGCAGCGTAAATTTTGAAGAAATCTTCACAAATATGCACGCAAAGCATTATTGTAACTCAAGTAAGACGAGGGATAGGTCAAATGTCACTGCTATATACATTGCTAAACTTCTAAATTCCCAGTGCTGCACAACTATATACTTTCAAACAAACAAGAATCCATAGGAGAAAAAAGTCAATATAACTATTTTTTCTGTAATACGCTAAGTAATAACATAAATAAGGTACTTGATAATATCTCATAAGTTCTACATATGACATTATTTGCAGGAATGGACGAATTGAATGTAACGTGAAGGAGAAGAAATGATAAAAACGTTCAAATAAGCCAAGTCAACAGTTAAAAAACACTTGTTCATTACTGTATTGCTAACTGACCAGGCACAGCAAAGGAGTACAGAGAAGAGCAGATCTATATAGAGGGCATATCTTCGTCGATCCGATAAAGAAAGAAGCTTCAAAATAAACAATCTTTATTGCATCAGTGAGACTGATTAATATACCAACTCTATCATTTGAGCAGGTCTATTTAGAAAACAAATTAGCATTTTTCTAACGACGTACCCAAAATAATCAATGAGTTATAGCCATTTAATTACTTATATAACAATTATGGACGATTGGCATTGGTAGAGCACATTGAAATACAATCGAAATAAGGAATAAGTAATTATCATGCTTAAACTGCGTTAATGAAGTTTTCTCTCTAATATTTTCTAATATTCATGGAGAGCAGGAAGAATAACATCCGTCAATTACGATATAGTAGAATTTTGGTTGAATTAAAGGATTTACGCAGAAAACGAATAACTTCTTAGCTAATCTATTCAATGTCACATCGTTAAGTGTTACAGCTGAGTTCATTGCCCTCATTCCAACATTATAAATTCGTCAACAGACGTGCAGAACGTAGACGACTATTAAAGAAGTTTACAGGGCAGCTAGGAGAAAATCTGGCGTCCGGGGTACTGTAGCATGCAGTAATCCTTCTGATTTAATAAACTTACGTATTGAGATATTAACCTATATTGAGATATGTTACAAGATCTATCACTCCATATGCAAAATGCGGATGCGGAATGGCAGAGTTTGTAAAACATAGACTATAAATTGCCATCACATAACTAAAATACATTCATAAATTTCGACACTAAGTAATTCATTTGATTTCTTTCTGAGTCCCAATAATACTTTCTGCATCTGTTCATATTACTGCAATGGTTAAGTCACATATAATTCCTATTGATTACACTTTTTATATTTTTAGTTTGATTGCTCATCGCAACTCTAATGAGTCCAATGTTCCTGTAGGAATAATGAGTTGATTTCACACTATTCCAGAACGACTGGTACTACAACAGTCATAGCACTTTCAAAATACATATTTCAACGAATCTAAACATGAGGAAGAATTTTTTTATTTCGACCTCGTAAAGTGGTTAACAGTCATATATACTACTACAAATCTATGTCAACCTGGGTACCATGTACAGTACCCGCACAAAGCGGTGTATTTCCACGCATCTTCCTAACATTTTATAGCCAAGTTTACCATCGAATTGTACGCAATTATAATTACGAACATCGATATGCATCACCGTTGTGGTCCTCGACTCTGCTCGCCCAAAACACCACTGAAGCGTACTCAACATCAACGCCTGTAGTTTCGTCACTTATGAAACTGCGATATTGATATTCTGCTATTTTTGCCTTCCGCTCTGTTAGAGATCATAATGTCCAATGCGGTCTATTATGCACCGGACTGAAGACGATACAATGGCTATTTCTAAAAAACATACAGGTGAATGGGAAGGGCACAACTTCGCACTGGCACCTACAAAAAGCCACCAAGAACGTAGCGATGGAGAATTTCTTATGATTAAGCTGCCTTATCGAAAAGTGATTCAAAATGAAGACGGACAATGTCAGGTCAATCCGACTGGATTGATTTTTTTGCGTTGTGCTTGTGTTCGTTCATACATGTTTACATCTCTACCTACCTACTCATTGAAATCGCAATGTTATTTTGCTTCACTTCAAACTCTTTTAGTATATATA
>KN716480.1:54590-69541 GCA_000816705.1 Dictyocaulus viviparus | reverse complement strand
TATATATATATATATATATATATATAACAGTGAAAAAAACATTAGTAATCGTGCTAAAGTGAACACCAAAATCGATTTTGGAATTTTCTCAACAAATACACAGTGAGGGCACCCGTAGCAGTCAACTACCAAAAGCATAACGTACAGAAAATTGAGCCAGAAACAGGAAACACCATCTTTTTACCCAATGTAAAATAAAATGGCTAAGAAATACCAGAAAGGAAGGAATATGTAGGCCAGAATAAAAATATCAACATAACATGCTCATGTAAATAAAAAGCGATCATGTTGAACTGGTTCGGAGCCCGTAGAAATAGCGCTGAGGCAGAAAGTGATTAATTTTAAGAAGGAAGAAGTAAAACATGACGGATAAGAGACGATGCTATCTTGACAAAAAACGAGGTCGGTGAAATCGATGAAATGATCGAGCTACGTGAAGAATGACAATTGTGACATCAACGAAATAAAACCGGAGTTAAGTGAGCAAGATAAATAAAACGATCATTCTAAATTACAAAGTTCCATCGGCATAGCTGTAGTCGTACTAGTAGCCATATCTTGAGCTCGTTCAAAATCCGAAATGCGAGACTTAAGCACAGCTAACTTCGAATGTAAATCTGTATATCGATGTCGAGTCTGAAACAAATACGAACCTTTTTAATAATGTAAATAATATGGGGAGCTCATGAAACTCCTGAACATTCGTGATGTTGTATGATGTTCAGAAGATAAACATTGCAAACAACTAGATAAATCTGGCGATAAAATTTCTACAAAACACTTCACCACCAGTGTAACAAAATAGCAATTAGATAATTTTATTACTTTGATGACTTTAAATTGATTACGGCACATCTCTACTAATTCCACAGCATTTTCTAAATCAACTACCGGTAAGAAAATATAATTTAGAAAAAAAGTGCTGCATAAAATTGCTGTTTTGTATAATAACCTGCAAACTGTCTAGTTCTAAGACCTGTTGTTAAATATAGCACATGAAGAAATCAATTAAAAAATTTAAAGTAATTCAATTAGTCATCATAGCTCGTCGCGGTGACAGAGCACTACTTCAAGAATGTCGAATGAATGTCGGAAAATTACTGAGCGACACCTGCCCTCGAGAGCTCTCAAGGTTTTAAGCCACTTCGAAGCACCTAAAACTACAAGCGAATGCCAACTCCAATAACTCAGCCGCTTCAACCGTAAGTAACCGAACATGCAAAAATCTGCATGGAAGTAATGATTTTGAAGAAAAAATGACACAAGTGATGGATGAAGCAAAAAAAGAACAACAAATGCGAGACTCCAAGCCCACGATTCTGCTTAGCTTTAAGATATATCCTAAAACATGATGTTATGTAATAGCGATCAAAGATTACAAGCTTAATTAAACACGCCTCATGCTAAACGTTCCAATATCGCCTAAAAATGAAATGCGAAACGTTAACCTACTTCGGCGATTAAAACTGAGAAATGCGTCCGTTCACATTATAAGTCAACGCAGAATATTCTTGCGCAATGATGTGTATAAATGACTCCTAATCGATTAAATTTCATAAAAGATCAAAAGCAAGACATGAGAATATTTATAGAAAGATTTAGTCTACCATGGGGGATATGGAAAGTAGAAAAACAGTATATTTTACTTTTTAAACTACTTTCTTTACCAAAAACACTCCACTTCATCGTCGGCGTTATCACGGAAAAAGTACGCTACAGCAAAACAGTGTCTTCAAATATCTATGTAAGAAATAGGATGATAAGCACAGCCCATTAGTCAACAATTATAATCTGAAATAGTGAGGACGTAGAAACAAACGATTAATTCTGACTAACGATTTCATACATAGGTCGCACAACAAATAAAAGCACATTGTCACTTTCACACCACAGAGAAAAAGAGAAAAATGTGTCTTTACACAGTGATTGGTCAAAATGCAATAGAACATAAATATGAAAAGTTATGACCTTATTGAAAAACTCCGTATTATACAGCAAGCATAAAGACAATTGTATTGTTACGCATACTGTATTCACAGTTATAGTATCTAGACAAATTTCACTTTTTAAAGCTTTTGTCTAATATTTCAGCAGTATATTTCAATAACTATAACTTTTATAGCAACGCATAAAAATTAAAAAATTGAGTAATAAAACAAAGTTTTGACGGAACCTCATACGGAAGTTTATAAATCAAAAACAGTACAAGAATGCATAGAAACCTTAATAAATTCAGGATCTTTGTCGAAATGTGCGAAACGCATTTGTATGTTCTGCTCTATCTGAAAACAAGAATAAAAAATCGAAAATGAAAATGAAGAATAACAATAAAAAAAATATTACACCCGTATTATGGCAACTGAAAATATTATACACTTGCTTAATGAGTAAACGACTGTGTGCAGTAATACAAACACGCTTGCATTTCATTCGAGTTATGAGCTCTTTTTGTCAGGCTTTATAGCAGCACATACACATCTCATTGAGTGAGGAGGAATTTCAGCTTTATGTGGAGAACGAATAACTCAACAGCGAAGTAAACATTAATGTACTGGTTGCTCATGTGATTTAATCACCTGGCGTTCTGTATAACGGATTTTTTTTCGAAGAGCTCATCAAAGAACGAATGTATCATACAATATTACTGTTGCGAGTGTGGAGAATTATATGATATTGAAAAAACGTGTTAATATAATACAACAAAAAACAATCACCTTTGCAATATCTTTACGATTATCTATGGCATTCTTGAGCTGCACTTCCAGCTGTCGAAACTCCTTCGCGACCTATAAAAATCAGAGGATATGTAAAAAACCGGAACAAATTAATTCAGAACACATTAAACCAGAGATGTTGTCAAGATCTTACTTCATTTAATGTCCTGTAGCATTCTAAATATTCCGGATACTCCTGTTGAAAAAGTGAAAAGTATTTTTCCGCTTCATGCACATTCTTTATCTGAAAGAAAATCGCCTCCAAGTAGGGTTCTCATAAAATTACCAAACAGTACATTTCAACAATAATTAAACAAACTTCGCCATAGTTTTTGTCCCAGTCACAAGACGGTTGAGTAGGTGATGACAAACTGCATGGAGAGCTAAGGCGTGAAGCAGTGCTACCCCCTGACCGAGTGCCAAATTTCTGAAAAAATATATTCTAAGGAATGTTTGTGATTGTTATCGTAAAGCAAGACAAGAAGTTTGAAATCACATGGATCAAATCAAATCATGGATCGCTAATATAATGCCATTTTCGCGTTCTAGAGTGGTACATCAGCGTATGCAGTTCTTTGCTCGCCCCAGACCTACGAAGTCTGCCATCTCTCCGGATCGATAAACTGGATCCAGAAAAATATAGGAAAGATATGCATCGACCTGGTGAGCAGTGGCCACCTCATGTTACTGTATACTCCAGGCTCGCATTTAGTCATGTCCACGATACCACGTTGAATAAATCTTATATTATAGTAATATAAATGATTTCTTATGTTTTATTCTAGAAATGCATCTAAACGACGGCTTTTTGAAAAAAAAAACACGAAAGACTACTGTGCACAATAAATAAATGTTAGATTGCAACAATAAGAATATCTCTACAGCATAAAAATTCACAGATGTAGTTATCAGTGCCACAAGCTATGAAAACATCAAAAGAACTTGTTTACTTGATTTTGTGGATGGCTAGTGGGATCCTCAGGCGGACTTGCACTTTCTTGACGCGGACGTTTCGACTCATTTGCTTGATGAAGTGTTGTGGTAGGAATGTGAGCTTTGCGTTTATTGGCAAATGATATTTCATGAGGAGGACTTTGATATGCACTAAAATTCAAAATTCACACAAAAATATGGTTATATAATTTCAATTATAAGAAGCCATACTTTTAACTTTTTTAACCTCTTCTTTCAACTATTTTGTGATGTAATGACTGCGTATCACGGGAAAAAACAAATGATTGAGAATCTTTAATGTAGAATATATTTCAACAAACTTTAACGATTGCTCTCGACATCCATTTGAACTTGTATTCACATGTTTTGGAGTTTTACGTAAAGGACCGGAGATCGCAGATGCTGGACGAGAGCTGGGAGGTGTCGGGATAGCTGCAGATGCAAAAAATAAGAATATAGCAGATGAAATTATAGATTTATTACCGTCTACCTTCAGGGCTAACTGTGTTACCCGAAGTCAGTGAAGAAGAATTGGATTGGTGCGTTGGTGCTTGCATACGTTCCATTCCGCTCTTTCTCACTGGTGCAAATGAACAGCTCTTTGTCTGAGAGGACGACAAACCTTGGGTGACACGACGAACATAAGCTTTTTCCTCTTGATTATACCATAACCACCGAGTGTCAACCTAGAACAAAGCCTTTGATGTCACAAAACAATATTGTAACTAAGATTTCTGAAACCGTATTGATTGTGCACGACACATAATGCTAATTGATTTACTTCTTCAATTCACATTCGTACTCTCACATAAGTGATTAGTAATTCACATAAGTACTTTTTAATTACCACCACATAGCAGTTATCTTCACTACCCTTTTAAGCGATTAAAGAAAAGTATCGATCCGAACCTCAGGATAAAGTGAAGGCTTGAGTGTGATTTTACTGGAGCCACTTCCTGAAGGCTCAGATACTTCCCCTACAATGTCCTCTACTCGACGCTCAATATCTGCTTCTTCGTTGAGACCATCTTTCCTCAGTTGTCGCAGAACCTAGAAACATTGCAACTAAAAGTAAATTGAAGGTTGAACTATGCATTATCTATCAATAGGAAATAAACGCACCAAATCCGCACCAGAAAATTTTCCTAGCACTACCAATTGTATGATTCGTTGACGTAATTTCTTTTTCCGCAATTCACTATTTAAATGTTGCGTAGGTGTAGTTCGAGAAATGCCGGATGACCCTTAAGAGAAACCGAAAATGAAACATCCATTCAAAAACCGCAATAAAACGTACAAGTAATTTGGTTCATTCAAAATCCAATTAGCAAATTTGTCAGCTATTTTTTACATATGATGTTTGCGGAATGAGCATTTTCCTGATAGAGAGTATACCAAGTCTAAAAACTTGTTTGTATGTACTTCAGAACAAAAAGCCACAAAAATCAACTTCTCTACATCATCCAATTTATCGCTGCAAAATAACGGTTATAATAAACAATAATGACAATAATAATAATAATAAATAACAAAAATAAACAGTAATATAATGAAAATGGGATATCTAATGATAATTTTAAGGCTAATCTGATGTGTACTGTTGTGAATTTTTAGAAGTTTTTTTCGAGATCACTGTTCATTACATAAGCCTGGAAGCAAGAAAGCAGTCCAACATTGACAACTATACAGGAGAATGTTGGATACACAAAGTCCAAAAATAACATTACCGAAACCTTTTTTTAATTAGTAACTTATAACAACAAAATCGGTTACCTAGTAATTACCTACTGACAAAAAATCTGGAAATTTTGATTGATTTTCGCAGATATTGATTGGTAATATGCTTGACTTCTATGATTGCTAAACGTATTACGTATGAGATAAAAAAAATAATTCTTACTTCTCATTCCTACAGAATGAGTTCAAGGTTCTTCAGTGTTTTCAGAAACAAAATAAGATATGCAACCATTAAAAAGATTGGACCATTAAAGTGGAATATATAAGTAATAACCATAAGGAAACGGAAGGTCTTATAAATCAAGCTGTTACAACAAGTCAAGAACGTATTAACTTACCGTTATTTTGCACAGAAATATTGCTATTGGAGCCCATTGAATTCGTAAACTGAAATAACTCATAAGGAACAGCTAATTATAAATACGCTTGACAATGACTGAATCTAGGAGAAATATACTGAAAATAAAAGCTGTTGCATCAATTACTGAGGCCAAATCATCAGTACTTATGCAGGGAACCTTAATATATAACTAACTTTAATATAACCAGATCTTCCTAGAAGAAAATTGTCAATGCACCTTTTTCGGACTGATACGTGATGATGGATTTTCAAAAGTTCGCGTCAATAAAGGAGAAACGTTTCGAGAAGACGAAGCAGATCCAATACGTGACGCACCCGTTTTGAAGAGATTATTTTTTTGCCGATGTCTAAAATGGCTGATAGAAATATATTCAAATATATTGTACAGTTATAAAGGCTGACTTTGTGACATCTTTGGTTCCACGACTTTTCTCCACTTCGATTAGTTTCTGAGCACGCTCTTTGGTATCCGCTAATGACTTGTCCGTAGCTTGGATCTAAATCAAAAAATCCGACTTGTTTAATGCACTGTGTCATTAGGCAATGCAATAGTAAAGATCTTCTACATAAAATGGTACAAGAACTGTGAATAATTATTTTATATGTATATTTAAAGCGACCTAATGGACATATGTAGACTTTTTCTATATTACATTATATAATACGCTAAATTTTTAATAAGGAAAATATAGAAAAGGATGATCACTGTCACACTTTGAAGTTGATAAGAAAAGGAAGTACAAATGTAAGTGGAAGCCATTGGACAATCAAATATATAAAAGTTAAATCAACTACTTTATATTTATTACTGAAGTGAAAACAAATGACATTTAAAGAAGCGGCTTCTGAGTAATTAACATAACAAGAATATTTTATACTTCATTAATTATGTTTATGACTTTTAATATACGTGCTTTCTGCCTATGCGAAACCAGAGCAATAGTGACCATTATAATATTCTGAAGTTCGGAGTCTACTACTATGAACAGCTTTGCTATTCATAGATCGCGTAGTAGATTTTCAACAAATGGGTTGGGAATGTATCCTATCAATCTAATTGTAGAACTTAGCAGAAGATACATAAAATTCTGAAGCGTTGGAATTCAAAGAAATGTACAATCACTATAAAACCAATGCACGAACAAGACACGTCTGAAGCCCACAAACCCAATTTATGTAAAAATAATTGATAAAGTGGAAGATCACCTGATATTTACTGCGAAAAGCTGCAATCGTGCGATGTGTTCCAGTTTGGGCATCATGCACTACTGCATCGGTTGGAGGACCTGGTAGAGCTTGCTGCTGATAACGAAACACATGACCACCATTAGTAGGGTCGCCAAACTCCCATTTACCTCCCTGAAAGTAAAAAATTACTAAAGAAATAAACCATTTCTCATTACGAGGACATAAACCTTAAATAAACCAAGATTTGCATTGATACATCAACATATAAGACAAAGTTGAGACATTTTATTTTTCCGAAATATTTTTTCTAAAATGTAGATCAGTCATAAATTCTTTCCACCTACGTATGTTTTTATATTCATAATTGAATTTACTACCTGTTCTTCAACATGAACACGAATAGGCAATCCTTTCCGTTGCGCTGTCAAAAGAGCAGAAAATATCTCGTCCGTTAGTTTGACCATTACCACGCTTTCATATTCGCCAAAATCTGATTCCAGTCTGTATCGTCAAAAAGTCAAATTATTTAGAAACAAAAACAACTAACAAAGCTGTAATTGCCAAACCTGTGTACATCAAGCACATTTTGCTCTGGAGATCTATCGAATCGTGGTGAAGCCATTCTATCCGTTAACTGTCACAATTAGTTTCTAACGTTCTACGAGTGGGCGAGTATATATGTATAACTATTAATACAAGACTTCACACGTGGGTAGAAGTCGTCCCACGCTTTCTGAACACCTCGTATTACAATAGGATCTGGAAAATGTGGCTGTAGAAATAGGTGAGTATGATTTCGTTAGCAATAGCCAGCGTGGAAATAAGGATATACGGTTCAACATTAAAAGTACGTGAAATATAACATGATAAATCGAATAGTCAATTGAAGATACGAACAATTATAATGTAACAGGAAGGTATGAGGAACATGCTCTGAAAGACCGGCTACGTTGATACATAAATATCATATATTCCAATAAATGGCACCGGCTCTAAAGCATCAGTACTACGACAGTTTCCTGATAATTGAAAATGACGCCACAATCGATTGACATGACATCACTCCACCATTAATATATAACAACGACACATAAACATGTTTTCATAATTGTACTTAATAACATATAAATAAAGGTATTTCAAATGAATGATAGGAATACACTCATTAATAATAGGTTTGTCAAAAATTGGTTTTTGGAAGAAGTAGCCTACGTGAATAGGTGATTTTAACCAAACTCAATCATGTATATTGTAACCAATTTCAAACCTCAATAGAATCAACCTTGTTCGTTGGAGACGGTAACGAAATTAACATTATTAACTTTACTCAATTTTAATCAGAAACCCAAAAAATATCGCGTAGAAATTGTGAATCAACTGTTAAAACATATAAGTGACAAAGAATGTGTTCGAGCTGAATTTGAAACGTAGACAATAAGTAATAGTACCACATAGTTGTAAACATAATTGATTAGTTGCATTTGATTTTGAGAGAAGAAATCAAATGATTAAATTAACTAGCACAATACTGCTAAGTTTGATATTTTCGCAATAGAGCTTATTTAATGAAAAACTATTTTACCATACGAAAATAAGTATTCAAATATCGTAGTACTGCTCACAGCACAAATTTGTCTATTCAAAAAATGACTCAAGCAATTTACTCGTACATACAACGATAGCTTAGTCCAATTACCTTAAACTACTGCACAATCTACTGAATACTTGTGGTACATCGTTAAACAGTGGAATGTAGGAGCATTTATTTCGTCAATAATCAGTAGTAGCTGTCAAGGAAGTTTGAAAATGAGTAGGAAATTTGATAAATAACTAAATAATTAATAAATGAATAATTAATATAAGTGACAAAAAACAATATAAGGAGGATGGTGAAATTAACTCATAGATTTGTACAAATGTAAATCGTAAAATTGAACCGTGGTGTCGTTGCATTATGGATTGAAACAAGCGAGGTAGAAAAACCGGTTGAGTCACCGGTTTTTCTCGACTTCCCGTTTGTCTCAAAATGTTAATATGGGCTCACGAATAGTAGAGGTCTTAGAATTCAGTGAAAAACGAATCATAAATTACTGGAATAAAATAAAACATCAAGAATACGACAGACATCTTGAACATGGAACATTTCTCGTTAAAAACAGATGGAAATTCTCTTCTTACTAACCTAACTTGCCTGATTATTTAGTTGTAATCTAGCAATAAAAATTTACTTTTTAATGATGTTACCAGGAAATATTTACAAACACGTTCGAACCAAGTCTTATTAAATACAAACCTAAGTAGAGTAGGACAGCTAGTATTTTCAATGTATCAAGTCTTAAAATACTAGTAAATTCCTTGTGAATGATGCGAAAAAAAAATGGCAAATTCTACCATTGCAGCGGAAATAATGAAGAAATAAGATTCACATATTGTTTCATCTCAAAAAAATCAGAAATCTACTGCGACAATGATTAAGACAATAAATGTAAAACTATATGGGTTCACTCAGTAGCTAATCAATCAACTAATCAGCTATGCATTTATCAATATGAAGATTTGCTGTGGTTTCCATGCTCCCTAGAATTTACAATGACTGACACTTCGAAGTATTGACAAGCTCCGCTTTATCAATGCCCTTAGATTTCGCGATCGCGATCAAACATCTGTCAAAATTGCCACAGCCTGGATCATCAATCGCCTCGGTGACTACCGAGTTCATTTAATGAATAAGGGAAAGCGGGAATCAATATTATAAATTGGAATATTAAATATGAGTTAGTATAAAAAAAAAAAACACGATCAACTGGGCATAGCTTTCTGAACGTGAATATTCCATATCTATAATATTTTATAGTGGTGGGTAAACTCATAATAAGCTCAATGATTTCTCTGGCGATGTAATACAAGCCGTGAAGTACCTTGTTTTCTCACAGCCATAAAGACTTCGGAAGCTGATTAAATAATGTTCATAGACGTCACAGGAAAAAATCTGAATCTTGATTGACGTGATATTTGTGAAATCCAGAGATTTTCAAGTTCAAATCTGGAATTACAATGTACAAAAGCGAAAAAATGGAATTACTTCCTATTTCATACTTTTTTGCCTTATTAGCAAATACTAGAAAACATAATGATGACTATCATGTTTATTTTATGGATGGATAATCATTATGCAAAGCTACAATTATATTGGTTAAGGACCTTCTGCACCTTAACCAAGCACATTTTCTTAATAAACATGTCGTATGTTGAAACAAATCATGAAGTGATGCAGAATACAATATTTAGTATAGAATAATGGCAGCACTATGCATTCATTTTTTTCTGTCGCACAATCTCGTAATTGAAGACGAATTTTAAGAGTTATGATATGCACATCTTAAAGCATATATTCACTACTTATCTTGTTCATTTTCCAGGCGATGAATCAAATTATTGGAAAAGTCCTTTAAATCAGAAACTTAAGTCTTATCCCGAATATTATCAACTTAACAAAACTTACGTAATTCCGAGGTACCAGATAAAAATGTATGAAAGTGAAAGTGCCGCACGTATAGTGGATAACACTCGAAGCTTCTTCAGGATATTTTAAACACGATTTGCATCTGAACGGGTCAAAGCAAGGCCGATTGGCCGTCGGCGAGCTTCCGATGTTAACATTTTACGCTCCAGAGACCTGTTCTGCTTGATTCTTTCGAAAAGCTAAGATGATTCACATGATCGGCAAAGCTTCATTAAGTTATTTGTGCCATTGCTTTACAATGAAATTACCGCAATGTAGACGCATCGAGCAGGCACCAATACTGTCTGATTATACATTTTTATCCATCCATATTTGTAATTAGCCTTTTTATTTAATAATTCGATAATAATATCTGTAATGATGATGAGTTGGTCGCAAAACTTGGAACCTCAGGCAGAACTTAAACCCGCACCTAAAGTTATCCGGAAAATAAGAAATAAGAACGGTTATCTGTTGGAGCAGAATTCGAATCCCGCCTAAGGTTCCGAATTTTGTGACTAACATAGCATCACCACGGATACTAGAGCATCATTATAAGCTATCATAGTTGATAGGAAGTAAAAATACTATGCCAAAAATAACAGTTAAAATATTTGAGTACTCATAAGTTTAATATTTTCACATCAATTTGCCCTAACCCATCGAGAATTGAATTCAAATTAAATTAGCATCGTCAAATGTGTAGTAATTTTATCAATAAATTCACTATGTCTAAAATTTTCATATGAATCAAAAGAACTGATTGGTATAAGACAGAACATTGAGCATGAGCATAAGTATGCTGCAAAGCAGATCATTTGACTCATGTCTCGAAAAAATAATACAGATAATCAATGTTAACTTCAAATAAAAGTGATAAGTTCGAAGTGACGATAAAAATTCGATGAGAATATCCGCGAATCTTCAATGTGTTTTTATCAGAGATAATGTATGATATACATATACATGTCTTCTATAGACTTTTTATATCACTGCTTTTCTTTTAGTACTACGTTTTCGTGAATATGAGGCCCGAAAGACTGGACATCATACGTACCCAAAAGTTACATAAGAACATTTGTTAGACGTCACTTATGGTTTTCTGGAAACAATGTGTACCCTATCACAAATGGTATACGCTAACTATCACTGTGAGATTATACACATACACAAATAAATAAATGTATGGATACATTCATTAAAATGTTAGCACAGTAGTTTCAGAAAAGTTAATGAGTCTGTCGTCCCTGCATAAATTATTCGTTCATTAAATACACAACAACACATATTGAAACGTTCATAAATACTCCATTCTACACCATCTACGTAGAATTACAAGTAACCTACCTGATATTTCTCATCTGTAGAACACTTACTGAATATAGAAACCTAGACATATATGGACATGGGAAATTTACTTAATAGACACGCCACTGTGAATTAATACATGAGCTAAAAAAGAAATATTGTTGTTTAAAAATACAAAGATGGTCAGGAAACCAATTAATCCGCTTCCAATCTATCAGAATTATAGATTATGAATTTGTTGAAATAAATCGGAATTCTTCTCAATCAATACACGAGCAAAAGTTTCTTCGATGGCATTGACATTACCCCAATTGGCCAAATTAAAGTCCAGAACAAAATAATTCATACACAAATTCTAACCAGAATCAATTCATTTGTATTATCATCGACGTCTGCTTAATTTCTTGAGTTCTACAATGGAAACCAGACGGTTTTTAATACTAGCTTTAGTATGTTCCATTGTGAATAGCAAATTTTCCAATAATCATTTGATAATCTATCTTTTTTTTTGAAAGCAGCTTTTAGAAAACAAATGATTGGATGAGTAAGATTTAACGCTCCAAGATTAAACAAATAGAAAGAAACGACGATAAACGTTTGGAAATCGCTCGTTTGCCTTAGCCGGTGGGTTTTGTCCATAGTAAACAATGTATTGAAGCCGTATGCACTATAGCCAGAGCTATATGGAAACAAGTTCCTTTTTCTATTTTAAACGTATTGTCAATGAATGGTCAGTAGATGAGTAGCAAAACGACTCATTGCAATTATTGCGGTAGAACTTGTACTAGATTTAAGAATAAGAATTGCACCTAGAAATGATGTAGAAATGATGAAAAAAACAACTCAAATGTTTTAAGCATGAAATCAACTGATTCTATGGAACTACTAGCCATCGACTTATTCGGTTGTACGATATCAACGCTTCTAAGACAAAATCTATAAACAAAATTAGGTAATGAAGAACCCTCGCTGTCTTTGCATATTTCACTATATATGACTCGATTATAAAAATAAACTATACTGCGCATAAAATTATAGACTTAATCCTAGTTAAGAAAGTCGAATAAGTTTAATAATATCATAATACTTCTTTCGCAGCATTTAATCAACGACATTCACGAAAGGTCAGCACAAAAAGATCACTGGAAATCAATGGATAATTCATGCATTTCAGAAAGAAGACAGAAAAGAATGTGGCATCACTAACGTAGGCTAAGGGTTGATCTGTGCGGGCGGTTGATTGACAGCCTACGCTGTGTCGCTGCCCACTCATGCCTGTCTGTCCTCTGCCTTTCCTCCATTGTGACACCGTGCATACCATCATGTTAAATTTGCTAACGAAAAGCTTCTAGACTATGAAATTCTACAGAAATCTTACTTGAGTGTTCTGAAAAAACCATTGTTCTTCTAGAAAGGTTTAATGAAATTGCGATTAATCCGCGTAAATTTTTGGAAATCTAACAGGACAGTATAAATTATCGTGGATTTGTAATCAATACAAAAACGGTGTAGAAAACAAATCGCAAGCGAATGTTTGAAGAAAAAATATATGTCGTGATATGTTCATATATGTGTTTGCATGTAAACGCCTGTGTATGAACCGGCTGCTTTATCTATTGACTGCAAAATGCGCATAGTTCTTCTGTCAAAACTGTTCTAGCATTGTCGGTATCGATCGCTATCGTGGTAAAATAATTCAACATTAGAAGTTATGACGGCTTAAGATAAAAAGACTTAGTCAATTCGTATTTAATCGACTATGCACATGCAGATGAATCGACTTGGACTCTTCATATAGACATGATGATATCTACGCAAGCATCCATGACGAAAAAAGGTTTCGCATCTATTTCGACGAATTTAGAAGAAAAAACATTACGAAGCTTCCACAGTAAAATGTGAGGCGTAGTTTTAATAACTGTGTTAGTGGAATGAGTAACAATACTATGTTACAAAAGACACCATCTTTTTGAACGAATAATGCAAACTCAGTGCTGTTGGTTAACAATAAAAATGAATGTGGAATGTGGTAGTGTTCGTTCAACTTAGTCATTAACGAGAAAAATATATGATAGAAGTGATATCAATTCCCAGTAATGAATTCACCTAACGAGTAAAAAAAATGTTCATCGAATTAATTACATGTCGTTACAGTATTTTAACCACGATAAATTTTTAGCAGCTTAAATATTTCGATTTAGTTGCTAGTTACTCTCAATTAAATCTAAAGCACATGTCATTTATTTTGCGTATTTTTCGAGGAATAATACTTGGAATATAATGGAATTGAATACGTTATGATATATACCTCTACAAAAAATAACACAACTATACACGTAGACAACGCTTCTCATATTGCAAAACTTGATGTTTGTATTGACGACGTTGCCGTTGGGAATTGTCATGGAGTTAGCATAAACAACCGACAAACATAAACAACACTATAAGCATCCGTTCAAGCAAATCATATTTCTTGATATTCAAAACATTATGGAGTCAATTTGCATAGTATAATTCCTTAATATAGCTTGAGAATAAGTGCTACAACTGTATGAATACGAAATTACGCGGGAAAATTTTCATGCAACAAAACATAAACCATACATGGATTGATGTCAATGCGTGAAATTCGTCACGTGCTAAATTTGTTTCTGTTACGTTAAAAGCTTGGAATATGAGTTAGTACTTCTAAAACTATTAAATAGTTGTATTCAACATGGACGAATGAAAACAAAATCTATTTGGTCTATAATGTGATGTCTCTATTATCTTACCGATCAACGTTTTTCCAATCCCAGAAGAGAAGGAATCGATTCTTTTCCTCAATAGAACAAAATATGAGGATTGATAAATGACGTATGTTTGTATGAATTGCTTCAGAGATTAGATTGTAATGAATTTGTAAGAGAACATAGACGAAAAAAATACTGCGTTCAAAAAATGAATGAAAATATGATACATTTTTTAATGTGGATAAAAACAGACTAGACCGCTTTTCCAATCCGAATGATGGTTGGCTAAAACGCTTCCAATCACTTCCTAATGGATGCCCATCAGTACATTCATCAGTTTTTCATTTCATGTTTCTATTTATTCCACAATTCTGAAGACATCTTAAGTAATTCATTTATACTTCTATATCGAACATAATCAGATGAACTTTATATATATATATATATATATATAA